>JAJOOI010008453.1:0-74723 GCA_029582585.1 Solanum bukasovii
ATAGACAACTAGTACAGAAGTCCTGATTGGGCCGTCGAGGCCACCATGATATCTATACCAAAATTAAAAGCAAGTATATATCAATACAATACATCAAACAGCTCACAAGCTTCCGCAAACCAACAACATAGGCCAGCATGGCTATAACATAGCTATAAACCCCACACACTAGTCTGCAAGCCTCTAAGAGTAGTAAAGATTGGTGGAACAGGGCCCCAGCCTACCCATAAAGATATATACAACAAAAGTTAACAAACCTCCCAACTCTGGCAGCTCCGGAGGAAAGGGGCTAGCCAACTAGATAAAAGTCAATCCTGCTGCTGAGGAGGTCTAACCAGTCGTCTGTTAGGACCTGCATGCATGAATGCAGCGCCCCCAAGGCAATGGAACGTCAGTACAAAATAATGTACAGAGTATGAAAGGCAATAGACTATGATGAGGTATCCTGATATACTCGAATAATCTGACTTTGATCTTAACATTCCTTGAATTGGATTATGGATTCAAGGTACATGATCTCATGTTTATGGATGATTTCATGATGTTTAGATGGACCTTAAAGTGTTAGAATCAACTAGAAAACATAGGTACATCGCTTAAGAACATGTACGAAAAGATGAGGAAAGAATGGGGTGCACTGGCGTCCTTGGCGCTATGAAAGGCATGAGTCGCCAGGCCCTAAACTTCAGAGAACATGTTGAGGCGTGCTGGGTGGCGCGGTGCCCCAAGGCCAAAACTTCAGACACTGATAAGGATGTTCCTAAGGTCAAAATGAAACTAGGGTATTTGTTCCCTAGAAATAAAAGATGATGCCTCTAGGGTGTTTATTCCCTAAGGTCAAAATGCAAAATAGGGTGTTTCTTCCCTAATAATGAAAGTGATTTTTTTAACAAATAAAAATATGCCCCTGTTTTTAAATTTCGGAACTTTGAAACTCCTTTAAATTTATCATTTTTCCAAAAAAATTATCCAATTTCATTCCTTCAAGGATATAAAATTTAATTTGTGAGACCAAACCCTCTGTAAGACTTCCTACGTATCTTGTATAGCAAAAATCAGGTCAAATGTAGTTCATAAAAATAATTTTATTTTTTATTTTTCTAGATTTTTGCTACAAAATAAGTGAATCAGTTCATGGTTGACAATGTTTTGACTTTAGTTGGTCCAACAATTAGTATGATGCATATGAATAACTTTTAACTACTTTCAAACAAATCTGAGTCAACTCTAAGTAATCTGTATAGTTTCAAATGGTATCTCAAAAATACTTAAGTATTTACAAGATCAGTTCATCTTTCATAAATTTAAGGATTAGAATTATTCATATCCTCATGTTTCAAGTGCCCTCACAACAAATGAAGTCCTTTTTGACACACAATAGAATAATTTAGATCGTAGAACATTTTTTAACGTCACTCACACTTAGAAAGATGTTCAATGCATGAGATTGAGATATCATATGCTTGGCCCTCATGTAAGTATCTAATAATGTGAGAACACAAAAAATGAGATCAAATAGGACTTTCCATTGGCTTGTAATATAGGCTTAGGGAAAGGTATGATATTCATTTCGGATAAAGTGACTATTTCCTCCTAAAAATTTGCACAGTATTTTTCATTCCCGCATTTGACCTTTGTTTTTTTCAAATCCCCTCTTCATTTAATTTCTTATTTTTTTCTCTCATTTTCTCTCCTTTTTGTTGGAGATTTTTTCATTTTTTCTTCTAGCTTTTCTTTGTCATTTTTTTTTAACTTACACATATTCAGCCTTTTCTCTTTGTTACCCAACTTAATTCTTTGGCGTTGTGTAGCTAATTGATAGTGCGCTCAAGGAGGTGAGATCCAGGAATGGTGCATTTATGCACTAAAACGGATATATTCTACGATGTGGTTATTCAAATAAAAATGTTTCAGGCTCGAAATGGGAGTTCTATGGACAAAATATCATTTGGTAAGCTTCAAATGCACAATCAGATCAAAGAAAGCCTATAATTCTTTCCCATGTTAAATGTTGCTCAAACTTTCGTCTCAACAAACATTCGGGCCAAGTTCTAGATCAACAAAGCCATGACATTGAATTTTATACCTAAAGTTCGCCACACATTGCACATGAAACAATGAGGTCGAATTTGTTTTAGCCTTAACTTTAAGAAAGATAATTCCTCAAGTAATACATATATGTATCAAGAGGTACCAAAAGAAGTCAATAAGTCACAACAAAGTTGGTGTGTCTTGCCAAATACTTTAACACTCTTCTTTTCTTTACGCATACTGCTAAATATGTTGGTATCAACCAAGTCAATATTTATTTTTTAGTTATCTTTTTTAAATAATAAAAATCCTTTTAAAGAAATATTGTACTCTAACCAATTTTTTTTAATTTTTAAAATAAGGAAGAGAAACATTCTTATTGAACATTGAATAAAAAAAAACCTCTTTTTTTGCCCTAGTTTTTGTGATGAGGAATTTTTAGATTTTTTCTTTGTTAGACCAAACCTCAAAATAAGGCTGCCTACGTATCTTGTCAAAGCAAGAATCAGGTCAAAATTAGTTCGGTTAGATTGGTCAATTAAATTTTTGAAAGATTAAAATTTTGTTGAAAAATGCAATAATATTTTTCTGTTTTAATTTTTTTTAAAGTACTTTTGAAATGATTTTTTTTTGTTTTTGTTTTTGTTTAAAATTATTTATTTGCTTTTTGGAAATTTCATATAAAACATTTTTAAAAAATAAATTAAATGTCAACATTTTTCATCTCAGTGATTGCAATAAATTTAGTCAATATGCAAAGACCTTCCAAATAATATTATAAATATCACATAAAATGCATATGTTGATCGAAAAGAGGGATTGTTATCTTAGACACACCCGTCCCTCTGTCGATTAGACAAACCCGGCCCTGTGTCGAGTCCTACTAAGTCAAATGTGAATTAAGCAAATAAGCAGAGCCTACTAGGGATAAGCATGTCTATGTTTCAGTTTTACTAGGTCCAAATCTGAAGGAGATAGGTATCTACACTGGCTTACCCGAGTGGACAACTCGAGCCAGGGAGGGGAAACTTATCGGTACCAGCGATTTTCCGACTTCATTGTTGATCCAACTCTGTCTAACATGTGTGACTAAAAATCTTTGACTGGGTGTCAAGACACTCCAGCTTTGTGTCAGTATAAAGTAGGATGTGTAATTGCATTCCTGTGATTGTGTGTGAAGTGCTTATAGAGACTCAAACTGGTTGCACATGAGAAGACAATTTGGTAAAGTTCAACAACATAAAAGCGATAAATAAGCAGCAAGTAACACATTAGGTCATCAAAAACAATATATCCAAGAAAATAAAATAATAAAATGAACTAAAAGCCAATATAACAAAGTTCGAATTCTGGTTATTTCCCAGTAGAGTCGCCTGAGATGTCACACCCGTTTTCCAATCGGCGTATAGGGTTTTTCAAATTTATGTGACTGTTTTGATTAGGAATTATTTTATTTTTTCAGAGTCGCCACTTGGAATTGAGTTATGGTGTTTCAAGTCACCTTTTCTTTTTAATCCACGACAAAATGGAAATTACTCTTTATTATGGTTTGCATACTAGAAATTCTGTTAGGGAATTCGGTTGACTGAGGCGAAGGTACTAGGCATCCCTTGAGTCCCGTGGTTCTAGTACAGTCGTTTTTATTGACTTATACTTATCTTAAACTATTTTCGATATATGGTTAGATGTTATAATTTGCTTACATTTCTCTATTGTTAAAATGTTATTTGGTCTCAACCTAGATGTGTAACCGCATTCTTGGTTTTGACATTTAATAGCTTCAAAGCATAACTGTTTTATTCTTTTGAGTGTGTCACCTAATATTTTATGTCTCACATCATGATTTTACAAAATAAAAAAGTTATTAGAATAATTTACAATGGTGTGTCACCACATGCATTAATTTGTTTTAAATGTTTCAAAAAAAAGATGTATAACCACATTCTTAATTGAAACAAATATTTTTAACACTCCTAAAACTAATTTAGTCATAAAAAACCACATTTTTTTTCCTGTATACATATAATAAATAAAGTAAAATAAATATAAATGTTGAGGATACAATATGTAATTCTAACATAATTTCTATATCCTTTTAGCTTATATTAATAATAATAATGATTAATTTAATGTTTTTAGCCTACCCATTTCTACTTTATCATTATTATCTTAATGAAGACAAGAACAATGGCATGACCTATTCATTTTTAAGAGGTCATAACTAGCGAATAAAAATAAATAAAACAAAATGTAATCATTGTTAAAGCTACCTTCATTCATTAAACAGAGATATAATAGCTAACAAATTGTTCATTTCAATCAAATTATGAATAGAATAAATAGGAAAACTTGTCATAAAATTAAATCAAATTCCATAAACATATTAACGAGATAAGGTAAAGTTATACCTGAACATGAAGAAAATAAGTACCGCAAAATCTGGACCGAAGCTTGTTTAGAACGCTCACAAAGCTTTTGTAGATTGTATGTAGTAGTATATGTGTTGTGTTTATATGACAATAGTAATGAAAAAGGATGAAATAATGTGAATGTGTTGTTGAATTTTTGAAAGAAAAGTAAAAATGTGAATTTTGGCGTGTGTTTTTTTTCAGTGTGTGCAGCGTCTGTTTTTGTGAGAAAGAAAAGGTTTTCTGTGTGTTCTTCTGTTTGTTTTGGTTTGTAGGATTTTTGGCTGATGGTTGATGAGTCCACGATTTGGACTCATTTAGGGCATCATTTTAATAGATTTAGTGTCTTCAAATGCATATTTTGTGTCACTAATTGATGTAAATCCTTGAATTTTAGGTATTTAGATTGAGGAACAAAGCATGGACACTAATGAGCAAAAAGGAACAAGGCAGCTGAAAGGACGAAGAAAAGAAGGCCTGAGGATCGCCTAATCCATTGGGCGAGTGTTCCAAGCCTTGCAGGAAAAAATCAAGTCGGCGACAGAAAGTAGCAGTTACCGAACGGTTCCGCGATGCAGAGCCATATCGCCCAAAGTTTCAGAACTTGAAGATGCTGAAGGACAAAGGAAAAAGGCGATGGAATTGACCAAAGGGCGGATCGCCGAGTGGATCGGCGATCTCGATTTATTGCGCCAAATGGTCCTTCGCAGCACATTTTTGGGTGACTATAAATACATTTTTAAATTCTTAGTTTAATATCCATTTCAGAATTTATCATTGAGATTATTAAGTTTTCAAGTGAGAGAGCTTAGCACTGAGTTTAAAGACATTTTCTCCTTAGATTTGAAGATTTGAAGATTCCCATTTCTAAAAAATTGGAAGTGGGTGTTGAAGATTCTATATCTTAGACCATTGTAAAGACTATATCAAACCTGCCCAGTTGATGGAAACATAATTTGGTAACGATTTCTACCTTTTTATGATGTCTAGCTAAAACCCCATTTCTTGGGGTGTGATTATGGGTTAATTTAGCTGCTGTGTATTGCTAATTGATAGTTTAATTATTGTTTAAAAGTGATTTCGTTCAGTAATTGTGGTTGAAATTAATGGGTTGTAGTTGCAAATACAATCCTAACTTCGTGTTTTTGGCTTGCTCGAGAGAGAGGTTTTAAAACCAAAATTTCTGAATCGATGGTCTGTGGGTATTGGGTTGTCAACGGTTAAGCTCGAGAGAGTGAATCCTAAACCCTTTTCCACACATTCAGCTGGAGAGAGTGAATGGACTAAAAGTGTAGGCTGTTTTTTATTGCTACTTATTGGTGTTTAAGAGAAACCAATTTCATTCGGGGTAAATTGTTCGAGAGAAAGTTTATCCCCACTAAAATCTAGCTTATTCACTTATTTACAACTATTCACTATTAAATGCAATTACCCGATTGTCTACCTTAGCCCATAATCCAATTGCATCCCAAGAACCCATCTCCATACTTGCTATTTTCATATTAATTGTTGTTCTAGCTGATAGTTGAAACAAATTCCCCCTGATATTTGACACTTGTGTCACCCCAAATTTGAACCATGCTTTTATTCGCAAATGTTTTTAGCTATGATTGAGTTGAGCATATTCTTACTTACCTATTGATTCTCAATTACAAACCACTCCCTTGGGAATTGATTCCCAACTCACTTAGTTGGGTTATATTACTACTTAATGATCGTTGACACTTATTATTGAATGAAGTGTCTTTGAAAAGTTATTAATCAAAATGACGCCGCAGCTGGGGAGTGGTGTTATTTGAGAATTTTGTTCTTGTTAGTTATAGTGATACTTACTTCATTTTAGTTTTGTTTTGCTTGTTTGTGTGTTGAAATAAGATGTATGAGTGTGAATGGCAGCGAAGTAGGCCTTCACAATGACATCGAAAACCTAAACGATGTCGACGAGCCTAATGGTATTGGTGCCATTTGCTTTCCTCCGGCTGAAGGGAATGCGGTGTTGCACATCATGAGTACTATGTTGCAACTCTTGAAATTAAAGGGGCCTTTCAGTGGTTTGGCTCATGAGGATCCCCCTGAGCATATTAGAAATTTCGTGGATGTGTACGGACTGTTCTCCTTCAAGAACATCTCCCAAGAGTCGGTCCAGTTGAGGTTGTTCCCGTTCTCTTTGATGGGAAAGGGGTGCAAGTTACTGGCTGAATTGCCTCGTGAATCAATCACTTCGTGTGAGGAGTTGGTTACCGCATTTCAAGTGCAATTTTTCCCTCCTTCGAAAATGATGACTCTTCGGGACAGCATTCAGAGCTTTAAACATCTAGAAGGGGAGCCAATACATGAAACTTGGCTGCGATTCAAGAAGTTGGTGCTTCAATTCCCAACCCATGGCTTGCCTGATTATGTGTTGCAGCATTATTTTTACCAGAGTCTTGACTAGGTACATAAGGGTGTTGCTGATCAACTTTCTCTGGGAGGTTTGATGCAGCAACCTTATCTGATAGCGACTCTGCTCTTGGATGGCATGACTTCCATAAACAGGGTGTGGTATACCCATGAAGACCAAGTCTTCTTTCTCACATTTAAACTAACCAAAGAGCAGATGGAAAAAGACCAAGAGAGGGACCAGAACATGGCTAAGATCATGAAACAAGTTGACATGTTATCTAAAAATTTCATTGGAGCTAGTACTCGAGGTGTCAATGTTGTGGGTGTCGGGTGTGCTTATCCGGATGAGTCTAAGTTTGAGGCATTGTATAATGAAGAGGTGAATTTCCTAGCAACCAAGTTGGTGGTTATCATTCAAACTACCCAAGGAAGCGTGGTAACCTAGGTTGGAATAGGAATGAGGGTTGGAAGGATCGTGATCGAGAACGGAGGAACTGAAATCCCAATTGGAAGGATGGGGAGAAGGATAGGTATGTGCCTCCCCATGAACGCCAAACGCCAAATGATTCAGAAGGTGGACAATATGAGGATATGCATTATCGTATCCTCAACAAAGTTGAGGGGTCGGACAAGATTATAAAGGAAATGAAAGAACATGTGTCGACGCTTATCCAGACCGTTACCTCCTATTCAGTATCGATCAATCAGTTGGATACCCAAATGGGCCATATCTCGTCTCATCTGAACTTGAGACAACAAGGGGGTTTGCCTATTGATACTATGTCTAACCCCAAAAATGAGGTTTGAGTTTGGACTGGCGTCGTGTTAACTAATGCGCTTCTTGGGAGGCAACCCAAGTTTTATTTTCTTTCTTTTTAATCTTGGAATAATGGCGTGTTGAATGTGCATGTCCAAGTGTGGAAAGTGGCTGAAAAGTGCAAGTTGGCGAGCTAAAGGTCTAGTCGGCGCATCGCCAAAGAGGACGGCCCTGACCTAGAACGATGTTGGACTCAAGACAACTTTAAATTAGAGTCTGTAAAACTCGGTGAGCCCAGGAAATTATTGGCGAGTCACCGACCAGGTCGGCGATCGCGATCTAATCTGCCGTTTGACCCCCTACATAAACTAAAGGTCCTGTAAAACTCGGTGAGATAAGTGACCACTAGGCGTGTCATTGAGTGGGTCGGTGAGCATGACTAATGTCGCTGAATGGGTGAGAAGTGGACGGTTTTTAAAAGGCCAAAGGTTTAAACTTCCAACTCTCTCACTTTCCCTCACTTTCGAACTTCACAAACTCACACCCGCACTTTGGTTTCTGTATTGTTGCATCTTTAAAGTATTTTAGTCGTTGAATTTTTCTCCGAATGGGATTACAATACCTCCTAGCATCTCAATCTTATCTTAATCGGCTGTAAAGGTTGGTTTTTCGAACCCCGCGCTTATTTCTAAGAATTTGAACTCTTATGCAAATGATCTTATCTTATTGTAATGTGTTGGGCCTCTCTGATAGTGATAGTATGCTTGTCTTCCTGTTTTAATTCGAATACCTTGCCCGTATTGCCTTTAATGTTGAACTCTCATAATTTTGTGCCTCAAAATTGGTTCAATCTTGTGGGGTTATGCTTGAATATTGTCGGGTGAAGTCTAAGTAACCTGTCGTTGTGCGAAACGAGGTAATTTGCCTAATGATAGAGCGGGTGACATCATTCTTAAGGGCAAAAGTCGTCAAATGGCTAAATTTGGCAAAATCGAGAGATGTGTAAGTATCCTGGGGTAATAGGTGTTATGGGTGTGAGCCTAATTTGTGTTTTGCATACTTTGATTTTGTTTTTGGGGGTTGCGAGTTGAATTAGAGAAGTTGGGTTGAAAGTAGGCACATTGGGTCATTTGGCGAGCTGGATCGAGCACGCCGAACCACTCGGCGGTTTGCCGAAGGTCCCCATCTCCCCCTTAATTTCATGATAAATGAGTAGTTTGGCTCTGTAACTTTTGGCGAGAAACTTGAGGTCGTCGAAGGCACTCGGCGACACGCCCAAAGTCGTTTTGATCGCTTGTTTGTACCCATGTAGCTTAAATTGCACTATACCTTTTGGCGGGCTAATCATTGCTCATCGAAGGATGTCGGCGATCTGTCGAAAGGTTTTTCCCATCACTGACTTGCCACATTTTTTTGATAATTTTGAGTCAATCCTTTCGGGGAGCCCGATCTCGCTCGCCAAAGTGATTCGGCGCTTCGCGGACTTGCTCATCGTGTCTGTCTGCAATTATTCTACTGTGCTTTTCATTGAAATATTTCTAACTTTTTCTTGATGTTTTGCAGACATGGCTAGACCAAAGGTTGTAGGTAGAAACATGCCACCCCGAAAGAAGGCTAAGGGGATAACACTAAATGAGGATGCAGCTGCATCCAAGGCCAAAGCCACTAAACTTCCCATATCTGGTGGGAAGGGAAAAGGTAAAGGAAAAGCACAAGCATCACTGGAGGCCAGCTTCGACAATGACGGCATTTATGCCACCCACCTCACTACTTCTGAGATTGAGGGTGAGCACCAGGCTCTAGCTTCTGAGGACGATGAGTTAGTTTAGGAGTTGTTCTTGGTCAACAAAAGGGCAAGCTATTTCATCTAGTTTATTATGCAAGTATGATTTTAAATGTAGCTCAAAAGAATTATACCATCACGGAGCAAGAATTGCTAGCGATGGTGTATGCGAGCATATTTGTTGGGAACTAAGGTGGTGGTGCACATGGATCATGCTGCAATTTAATATTTAATGGTAAAAAATATGCAAAGCCAAGAATGATTCGGTGGGTATTGTTGTTGCAAGAGTTTGATTTGGAGGTAGAAGATCGAAAGGCGAGTGAGAACCAACTGGTCGATCACTTGTCTCGGCTCGAAACCAATATTGTTGATCCCGATGAGAGGGACGTTGATGTAAAATTTCCCGACCAAATAGTGATGAGGATAACCCATGGCAAGTCACCCTTGTATGCTGACTTCACTAACTATGTAGTGTGTGGGATTAAGCCCGAGGGCCTGAATTTTTATCAATGAAAGAAGTTCTTGTTAGATGTAAAGATGTACTTCTGGGATAAACCGTATATATTTACAGAATGTGAAGATCACATAATTAGAAGGGGCGTACCAAAAATGGAGGCAAATGCATTTCTCAATGCTTACCACGCATCGCCAGGCAGGGGACATCATAGCGGGGTACCCACAACCGCCAAAGTGCTTCAAAGTGGCTATTATTTTCCATCATTATACCGTAATGCTCATTAATTTGTTATGAAATGCATCCAATGTCAAAAGCAAGGGGTAGTATCGAGAAAGCATGAGTTACCTCTTAATCCAATTCTAGAAGTAGAGTTGTTTGATGTCTTGGTAATCGACTTCATGGGAATGTTTATGAGCTCTTTTGGAAATAAGTATATCTTGGTGGCGGTTGATTACCTCTCCAAATGGGTAGGAACTATAGCTTTTCCCAACAATGAAGGGAAGAGTGTTGTGCAATTCTTGAAGCGACTCATTTTCACAAGGTTTGGTACCTCGCGTGCTATCATCAGTGATGAAGTGTTTCATTTTTGCAACTGGTTGTTTACTTCCTTGTTGAGCAAATACAGAGTTAAGCATAAAGTTCCAACCCCTTATCATCCAGAGACAAGTGACAAAGTTGAAGTATCAAACCCAGAAAATAAGGGAATTCTGGCAAAATCAGTAAACACAAATCAGACTGAATGGTCTCGGAAGTTGGATGATGCTCTTTGGGCGTATTGTACCGCTTCTAACACTCCAATTGGCATATCACCATACCAATTGGTATTTGGAAAGTCTTGTCACCTGCTAATTGAACTTGAAAACAAGGCAATATGGGCATTGAAGACATTAAATTTGAGTTAGGGGGATGCTTCAAAGGGTAGAGTCAATTAACTCCATTAGTTGGAAGAGTTTCGGCTGAAGGCGTATAAGAGTTTATCCCTTTATACGAAGAATATGAAGAATTGGCATGATGCAAAGATCCTTCGATGAGAGTGTAAACTTGGCAATCTTGGTTTGCTTTATAACTCTCGTCTGAGACTTTTTCCAGGTAAACTCAAATCAAAATGGTCAGGGCTCTTCAAAATCATTGGAGTGTTCACAAATGGGACGATTGAAGTTGAAAGCAAAGAAGGATAGACATTCATAGTAAATAGGCAACGCTTGAAGCTCTACTTTTGAGAATGTCTTGAGATGCTTGAGAGAATCTGCACGTCGTGCCATGGCATTAAATAAGACGCTTCTTGGAAGGCAACCCAAGTTTTAGTCATTTTTTAATAACGTTGGCTGAATGTGTATATTAAAATCCTCATTTCTGACACAATTCCTAATCGGTGGTAGCCTAACCCTTTCAGCGCATCGCCAATCAGGCCTCCTAATGGCCCAAATGTATCGCCTAGTTTAAGGTTCGGCGAGCCCAAACCTCTTCAGTAAGCCCAATACTATTCGTTGATTCACTGAATGGTTCGGTGTTTCCTAAATGGTTCGGCGTGCCTTGGAACGACTCACTGACTGGGCGTGCAGTGAAGAGTTTCTCCTACTTTAATCTTCTCATTAGCAATCCTTAATTTCTTGTCTTGTGAGCTACATTCGTTATATGTGCTTTGAGGACAATGTTATGTTTTGTTTTTCGGGATAAGATATTGTCACACCTACCCATTGGGTTGTAAGTTTTGGTTTGCCATCTTTGTGACTATTGGTTTTTAAAGTGAATATTGGTTTTTTCATCTTTTTTATCCAACTTAAAATTACCCTTTTGATTTTTTGGTGTTTGTAAATATATGCAATACCGATGACTTAAATAATGCTCTTGATTGAACGATATGTTTGTGCAAATCCAACCAGGAAAATTTGAGTTGCATAAGTCATGTGTGAACTCGTAGCATCTTATTGTGACTGGCCGACTGTAGAAATGAATGTTGTGATGATCGTTCCACACAAGCTAAATTTGTAGAATCTTAATAGATGAGTGTGTTGAATGCCATTTGTGGTGAGATTGTCTTGAAATATGTGATTGGTGATACCTAGAACTTGCCCCGTTGGTCCAATCGTCTAAAGTAGGTGAATGATAGAGATGATCTTAGGCACAAGTTTTTAAGAGTGAACCAAATTGCTATTTTACCTCTTTGTGACCACCTTGTGAGAGTGTTACCCTCGCTTGGCACCATTTGAGCCTAACCTTTTCTTTGGATGAAATATGAACTCATTGAACCTCTTTTCCCATCATCTAAAACCTTCATGAACCATTGGTCCACTTGAATAGACAACTTAGGAGAAAAGCCTAAGTTGGTAGTGTGGTGAAAAATGAGGAAGGTCAATATATTTATGAGAAAGTCACCTTTGAAGGATTGTGTTGAAAAAGGATGGAACCCCGCCATATACAAAAAAAGAGCCAAGAAAAGAAAAAGTTTGAAAAAGAATGTGCAATAAACCTTGTGCATGGATAAAAGAAAATGGGTGTCCAATGCTTGAAAGAACTTCAGGTGTATTGTGAAAATCTAAAGAGTGAAAGAAAAGGAGGATAAGTGAAATGCAAGCCATGTTTGATGAAGGTAGAAGTCACTAAGAAAAAATGATTATATCTTTAACCTCAGGCCTGTAACATGCCTTGAAAGTCCTTAGTAATCTTGATTGAGTTTAATGTTATGTTGATTGGAAAAAACCGGCAAGGCTATGGGTAGAATAATGCATGTGTTTATCTTTGTGAGTGTGAGAGTTGATTTTGATTCATCAAGTCTTAAAATTCTGATGAGCTTTGTGTGGGAATTGAATCATTCTTGATGTGAGGGAATTCACATACTTTTGTTGAGCTTGAATTTGCATTTTAAACAAGCATTGTGAGTTTGATTTCTATTTGATAATAACTAGTCACTGTTTGAAACTTGTAGTGCAAAATTAAACATTGCATGGGTAGATTGAACCTCGTGTACATTCATGTTGAGCCTTGAGTAGCACTATTTGTAGACATCTCTGTTGAGCTGATTGACCTTGTGTTTTACTTGAGGACAAGCAAAAGTTTAAGTTGGGGATGTTAATTAGTCACGAATTTTGTCTCATTTAGGGCTTAACATTCAAAGTTTTAGTGTCCTCAATGCCTATTTTATTCTCTTAACTAATGTTAAAATGCTAATTTGCAGCAATGAAGGCAAAAGAGCAAGACAATGACATTACAGGGCAAAAAGTAGTGAAAAAGCTAAAGAAGTTGAAGCAAAGCAAGGCTGGTACTCGCCAAAGTCACTCGGCGAGTCGTCGAGTGGACCTTTAGCTCAGCAAAACTTTAAGCAGGACATCCCCTGGACAAGATCAACTTGGCGATAGGAAGAGTAATTTGGCGTGTCACCAAAGTGTTTGGCGATGACAATTTAGCGTGCAAAATGTTACAGAGGAATGGGTAAAAAGGCAAGCCAAAAAGGCGAGAAGAAGATTACTTGGCGCTCCGCCGACTAGGTTGCCGAGCCCGACGTTGATCGCCTAAATTTACGACAAAGAAAATGTAAAAATCCAAGTCAATAAGGCTATGGAAGGGGCACTCCATGGATCACCAATCAGGTCGGCGAGGCTTGATTTATTTCGCCGAATGACTCCAAAGCTAAAATTCTGGAAACGTATAAATGCAATTTTTAAAAGAAGTAAAGAAGTTCCCACATTGTCCAATTATGGGTTTTTGATCCTCAACATTCTACGGGTTGTGTTTACTATTTTTGGTTAGATATTTAGTGTTGGTTTGATTTTTTAGCTTTAATTGGAGCATTTGAAGACTTGTGGATTGTTTCCTAATCTGATGGAAAATATAGTTTGTAACAATTTCTTGCTCTTTACGATGTTTGTCTAAAACCCCTATTCTTGGGGGTGTGATTATGAAATAGAATGTTTATATTAGCTTATGGGTGTTAGTATTTACTATTTTTATTGTTTATTTGAAGTGGGTTCAATTAATAGTTGAGTTTTAATTGATTAATTGTAGTTGCAAATACAATTCTAGTTTAGCATTTTATGCTTGCTTGAGAAAGAAGTATTAGAGTTAAACCTTTTAGTTGATGATTGTAGTGTTTGGTTTATTTAGACTTAGATTGAGAAAGTGAGTCTAAATGCAATCCTACTAATCTAGCTTGAAAAAGTGGATTGATTGATGTATTGGGATACTTAAATGTGTTATGCTTGTCGAGGTTCGAAAGAACTCGCTTGATTCATGATAGTTGATTGGAAAATGACTATTTAACCTAAATCCTAGCCTACCCACTAAAATTCAATGACTTCTATTAAATAATAATCACCCATTTTGGGAAATTGGTATTCAATTGATCACACTCCCAAGAAATCCATTCTACTTGTTTACTGCCGGTTTTTCGTAGTGTTTAACTGTTCACTCAAATCCCCCTATTTGACATTGATTGTCAACACCTAGTGATTTGTTTTATTGTTTTGAAAATTTCCACATCTACAAATGATTAGAACACCATTTTACTTCGTAATCGAATTCTTTACCGTATAACTCCTTATGGGATCGACCCCATATTTTAGTTGGGTTTATACTTGCTAGCAATCGCCTACACTTAGAATCGAATTAAGTGTAGTTGAGCGTTATCAATTATATCTTAGACCATTATTGACAATTCGTTTTTAATGAAAGGGGCACTGTATCCATCTCGCCCAGGTGTATTCTGATCATTGATCCCCATCATTGATCCCCTTTAGTGTTCTCATTATCCCCTCATTTGTGGCTGGTGCTATTAGTTCCAATTGTTGTGTTCTTTTCAATCTTGGTCCACTACTCATTATATTGCTTCTTACTGTTGATAAAACATGAGTTGATGATCCCTGTAATTGTGTATATCCCTTCTTACTTGTCAAACAGTTTAGGAGAATGGTTAACATTGGTTGACTTGGTTTTCTCCAATCCCTTATGATGATTGGCATGAAGCTTTTATGATCTTCTAAGTGGTTGAAAAATCGGAACGTTCTTGCCCCTTTTGATGACATCTCCTGAAAAGGGAATGAAAATTTCTTGTGAACTCGATTTCTTGATTTTATATTATTATTGTGTTTATTTTATACAAATCTAGATATAAAATCTCAATCTCGATCTAGCAAACTTTCCCCCCTTTTGAGGTTCATTGTTATCGTCAGTATTGATTTTGATTGGAATAAGTTGCAGGTGCTTCCCCTTTATTTTTGTTCAAGCCTATGTCATTTTTACTACTAGTTTCGGATGTGTGCTCTTGAAAGGTTATTTTCTTTAGGGGATAGTTATTGTTTCTGATGAATGTAGTTAACTAGAGAAAGAAAACTAGAAATGGATGAAATAGAAAAAGGAAGATCAGCCAAATCAGTGTAAATTAAAGGTGTCTATTGCTACTTGAGGCTTCTATAAATATTCATAACTATTGAAGCAAACAATTTTCTTAACAAATAGAATACGATCATTCATGTAACTGATAAACCATTTACTAATTGATGTCCAACAAATTATGTTCAACCTTCTCAACATATTTTCTCTATTTATTTTTCCTCGATAACTTTTAGAATTGGAACTACACTCTTACTTAGAGAAAACAACTTCCTGAAGAATTTTTTTTTTTGTCTTTGCGAGCATAAGTAGCGGATGAAGTGGATGATGAAAATAAGAATGCTGGAGATTCCCCTTCATTTCCATTCGTAGAATGACTTACATTCCCTTCCTCAACCTTAGTAGGATCAGAATATAGGGTAAAATGTCTCATTCAGGTGTAACTTCCATAGTACTCCTCATGCTTTAGCAATAATTGATCCTCCACCAAGAAGATTTGTTGTGTCTATCAGAAAACTTTCTAGAGTAGCTAGGCATTGTAGTCGTTTCCCAGGGGATGCAATTGTTTTCTGGAATTCTTCAAGCTTGTCAGCATCCACTACTAAATCCTCATGCTCATGAGAAATTTCACATCCCATTATTAATTGTCATATTTTTTCTTCACATCGATGTGTCTATGCAAGAATGATAAACAACACAAGATAAGCCCTAGGCATGACATGGCTAAAACCTTGAGAGGCCCTACAAAAGCCACATACGAGATAACAAAAATGACACAAAAGCAATATAAGATTATTGCCCCTTGGATCATAAGGACTCACCACTCTTCAAGAGCTCAAATGAATCAACTATCCACGAGTATGGGGAACAAGAGAGTCAAACCCTACATTAGTGAAGCAATGTAGGCACAAGTATTCATTAGTACATAAAATGTACCAAGTATGAGAGCAATGCATAAGAGTTATGAACTCTTGAAAAAAGGATTTTACATGACATTCAATGACCAAACTAAATCATAGTGTAACATGATAGAAAATGTAAGTCATTGACATTGTTAATGCAAGCTAAATATCTTATAAATCACTTGTGAGATACTTTCGAAAGTAATCTTAGTTCATTATTGTGGGAAGTTTACCTTTCATCGACAAAGACCATGTGAGCTATAACATGGAATTTATTGTCTATCCCACACCGAAAAGAGATGTCCATACTTGCCAAGGTAAGGACCATAAACTTGAGCCAAAGTAGATCCACTAGCTAATGTCTATCTAAGACAAACCTATGGTTGCACATATTTATGGGACATGGAGATTGCCACTAGAAAGTCGGCCACAACTACGGGACATCTTCCATCTAAATATCCTCTTGGTGCTAGGTACAAATCGCATGGAACAGTCATTAATAGTAATTCGTTTCATCATCATGGAAAGGCACAATTAAGCAACCAATCCAAGCGAAAGTTCATTTAGAATAGCTCCTTATTCTTGTTTCCACTTAGGTAAGAAAACCTTTCTACCTTATGAATCATTTTGTGTAAAAACCCTTTCACAAAAATGTTTTGATTTTCATTTGAGAAATCCTTTCAGAACAACAAAAATAACAACATCGATGTTTTACTCTCAAATCAACCGTAAATCATTTAAATCCATTTCATAACGTAACATGAATATCTTCATAAATTCATCTTTCATAGTTCATAAGCTTCATTCTAAGATAACAATATAGAAATCATTGATCATGCATGGCTTCATGTGAATAAAACTTAAAACATATGATTACTTCAATTCATGCATAAAACGATAAAAAAATTAATTAGATCATAATTGAAATGAACCTATGAAAATTGAATAAAACCGTGACTTTGATTGGAGAATCTAACTTGCAAAATTTCGAAAATTTAGGAACCTTGTGGAGGAAAGGACTTCATAGGTGAATAATATCATCCCTTAGAAAACAACACACACAATCAATGGTGAATTAGAGTTCTTCAAGTCAAACCCTAACATTCTCCTTCCTTAGTTCTTGAGAGAAATGTTGGTGTGATCTTGGAAAGGATTTAGGAAATTTTAGAAGTGTGATTTAGAATGGATAGTTTTGTCACGACCCAGGGGTACCCTCTAGATGTAACATAGCGTATAGCACCCCGAAGGAATCCATACAATCCACTAAGCTCTCATATAATATGAATAGACCATTAAGAGTAAAAATAGTCCAAGTCCAAAACATTTTACAAAACGAAAAGCGGAAGTCTAAACTCATGTCATAACATAGCCATCTAATACAATAGAATAAAACTTGGCTTAGCCCATACATCATGTCCAAAAGAGAAAAGACATGAAAGAAACTATACAATAAAATCTCCGTCCTCAAAGCATGAGGACTCACCAAGCACGGTAATCAATCCCAAGGGTAACCTCTAGATGTAACATGGCGTATAGCACCCCAAAGGACTCCATACAATCAACTAAGCTCTCATAGAATAAGAATAGACCATTAAGAGTAAAAATAGTCCAAGTCCAAAACATTTTATAAAACGAAAAGAGGAAGTCTAAACTCATGTCACAACATAGCCATCTAATATAATAGAATGAAACTGGGCTTAGCCCATACATCATGTCCAAAAGAGAAAATACATGAAAGAAACTAGACAATAAAATCTCCGTCCTCAAAGCATGAAGACTCACCAAGCACGGCAATCAATCAATTCACCCACTAGCCACAAAACTGATCACCCTATATATCAGATTATACATTTGGGAAAAATGTAGGCAAGTGTATGATTTATTAAAAATCAATGTACAAAGTATGATATCCATGCATAAAAAAGTTAAAACAAGGTAAAAAGGGACATTTCATTTCATGACATTCAATTAACCAAGCTAAAACATAAAATGAAAGAGTTATAAAACACAAGTCATAAATCATGGTCAATGCAAGCTAACCTCTACTCTAAAATCTTTGAACAAATATGCGATACTTCTAGAGGTAACCTTAGTTCATTCTTACTTGTGGGGAATTAGCCTTAACCGACATGAGACCATGTGAACTATAACATGGAATCTATTGTCTACCCCACACCGAAAAGAGGTATCCTGATGTTTATCATGACCAACGACACTAATCTACGGTATGAGTGTCTACGATCGTTGATAGTATAGTAACCCAACTAAATGTTGTGGTCGTGTCCCGAGAGAGTGGTTTTGAGAATTGATAGAAAAATAAAATTAAGCTCTAACTAGTCGTTGCTAAAGATATTAACGAGTAGAAACATAATAAATAAAAGGGGGTGACACAAAAGTATCAAATAACTATTTGGCGGTCTTGTCACAATTAGTAAAAATAGCAAAAATTAACAAGAAAATCAATATTGGGGATATGTTCTTGGGGTGTGACCGCAATACAAGTTGAGATAAGTAGTTGGGTACATGCTTTTGAAACGAAATTTGTAAGATAATAGTGACTAGGCTAAGCTTTAAATGGAACTAAGTTCCCTCTCGGGGAACTTACCCCGTTTCAAATGCGTTCCTCTCGGACAACCATTTGCCGCATGAAGACCAGCCTACACCTTACCCCACTCACTCTCTCGAGTTGAGTGTTAGGATATGAGACTAGGGCTTACCCTGTCTAGTTGAACCTCATGTCAACCCACTCTTTAGGCCATCAGTCTAGTGGTCTTGGTTTCGTGACCTCCCTCTCGGGCAAGGTGAAAACATATGGGTGGCTTTGTATTTGCAACTACAAACCCTTTAGATTAAACCACAACCAATAGGTGGAATAACCATTAAACTAAATCTAACCTATTAGAAAGAAAGACCCAACAATAATATCCACACATAATTGCTAAATCACACCCCAAGAATGGGGGTTTTTAGCCACACATAAAGAAATAACAAAAAATACCTAAAATGATAATAAAATCAAATGGGTATAAGAAATTAAACCTTGATTTAATAAAAGGAAGAAGAATGTAGAAGACCCACATCTAACTTGGGGAACATGAAATCCTTCTTTCTTCAAGTCTCCCAAAAACCCTTTCCAAACTTGACAGAAAAATATCCAAAAAGTACTATTCTATTCTCGAAATTAAAAAAAAGGTTTGATTCTTTAAAAATTAATAATAAGTTTAGTATTTATAGACTTCAAAAAAAAGTGTTGGTGGATCATTTGGCAAGGTTAGTTGGAATCGGCGATTCTCCGTTCGGTGTAGCTCGTCGCCGTCTTGCACTAGCCTTCAGCATTGTTGTGTTCTTTGTCATTAGGTGACATAGTACTGCTTTGCGGAATATTCGGCGAAGCGTCGACTGCTCCTTTCACCGCCTTTCTGATTGTGATCCTTTAGGGTTTCGCGTACTGAAACAAAGGGCGGAGTGCGTCCCTTCGGCGATTCGTCAAGTGTGCTTGGCGATACTCAGGCTTTCAGGTTCTTCGTTCTTTTTAGCCTTTTTGTTCCTTTTTGCGCCTAAGTGTCCATGCTTCCACTAAAACTTCAATTACCTGAAACTTAAGAGTTTTCATCAGATTTTGAGACAAAATAAGCATTTGAAGACACTATTTCTATCAAAATAAAGCCCTAAATGAGTCCAATTTGTGCACTCATCAACACCCCCCAACTTAAACTTTTGCTTGTCTCCAAATAAAACTCAAGTTCAGCAGTTCAAATAGGATGTCTAAAATAGTGCTACACAAGACTCAATCATGAATGTACACAATAACACTTCAAACTACTTATGCGAAGATTCAATTATGTACTTAAAGATTCAAGTTGTGACACACCGTTACCATAGATTCTCATGCTCGCAATAATTGCTATTAATGCAAGTTCAAGCTCAACAAAAGTATCTAAATGCCCTCACACAAATAATGATTCCATATTGACACACAAAAGTTAGTCAATTTATGATCAGGAATAAGATTCAACGCTCACACTCAAAAAGTGGAACACAAAGCATGTTTTCACCCATAGGTTTGCCCTTATTTTCCGATCGACCTTCAGTTCAGCTCACTTAAGATCAAAAAGATCTTTCCAAGGCTTGTAATGGGGCTTAGTGCAAAGGTATGGTCTTTTTAGGCTCAGTAAACTTTTTTTCATGAGATGTGGTTTTCTCAAGATATCCCTTTCTTTTCCTTTATCAATTCTTCTTCAAGTGCTTCTAAGTCATCTTTTTATTCACTCTCCATGGATTGCTTGGAAACCCAATTTCTTTTTGCACTTTTATTCCACAACTTTTTCTTTTCATATATTTTTATATGGAGGGCTTCCATTTTTTCGCAATACCATTGGTTAATGGAGACTTTTCTTGCACTTTTTGACTTCTCCTTTTCCTTTTCACCACACCCCCAACTTAGACTTTTGGTCAAAGTTGGATATTCACTAAATCACAAATCAAGAGGATTATAGATGGTGGATCAAGTAAGGTCTAGGGTTCATCAAGGTTCTTCCAAAGAAAGGTAAGGCTGAAAGGGTGTTCAAGAAAGTTTCACAAGCTCACGGGTAGGCCACAAAAGAGGGGATGTCAAATTGGCTCACACTCTTCAAAAGTTGCCTAAGATCATCTCAAGAGCACACCTTACTAAATCAATCAGACTAAGGCGGAAAATTATAGGTTTATTCATGCAAGGTTCAAAGTAAGCTCATCACATAAGGCATCAACACTTAAGACAAATAAGACTACACACTTTCGCTAGTGTGCAATGGTCATTACAAGAAAATCAATTCGATAAATGGCTAATGACAATGAGATGCAAAGAGTTCACATATTGTCTATGTAACTTCATTTGGCCTCATTGTAGCCGTTCATTCATGTTCGTTCGATTGTAAGCACTATTCAAGTAATCGGTATTGATCGGAATCGAGACTCAAATTTGGAAGAGAACAACCACTTTAAATAACAAGAGGTGGCGAAATTTTTTGAATTTTTTTTTTCTTCGGAAGGGTCAAAATCATTTTTGCAATTTAAAACAAAAAGGAGCCACAAGCTCAAACATTCACACAAGCAGCATAAAACAATTTCAAGTAAAACAACCCAAATATGTACGTAAGACAACATTCAAAACAACACACAAAGGTGAGCCTCACCCCACCACAAACAAAAACATTTGTCCTGAAATGCAAATGAAAGTATCCAAAAGTAAAAATAGGGAAAAACAGAGAGGGGGTAAAGAGGGATCTGGTCTACATAGTCGCTCCATCTGTCAGGGACTCAGTGCCCGGTGTAGTGCTCTGAATATGCGCATCAGTGCCCGGAGTAACCTCAGAAGGACCAGCACACGACAATACGATATGGTCATTGCAAATGAGTACCAAATTTTTGAAAGTAAACTCAGCGTTCGGAAAACAAACCTTTATGCAGATTAAAGTACTTTGGAATGCTAGACGGCAATGAAATCCAACTCTGAACACAAATCAACAACCAAAATACTTATGGAATGTAAAAATATTTAAAATACTAACTAGGTGAGAGATTTGGAAGATTAAAAGCGAGGGGCAGGGAAAGAGTTGGAAGTTTAAATCTTTGGCCTATTAAGAAACCGTCCAGTTCTCGCCCATTCGGCGACATTAGTCGTGGTCCCCGATCCTTTCAGCGACTCGCCGAGTGGATACTTACCTCGCCGAGTTATACTGGACCTCTAGTTAAAGAAGGGGTTCAAACGGCGGACTAGATCGCAATCGCCGACCAGGTCGGCGATTCGCCAATAAGTTCTTGGGCACACCGAGTTTTACAAACTCCACTTTGTAGTTGTATTTAGTCCAACAGTGGTTTAAGTCGGGGTCGCCGACTTCTTTGGCGATACGCCGATTGGACCTTTGGCTCGTCCATTTGCACTTTTCACTCACTTTCCATACTTTGACCTACACAAACAACACACCATTATTTCTTAAAGCAAAATAAAGCGGTTAAACCTTGGGTTACCTCCCAAGAAGTGCCTTATTTTACGTCGTGGCACAACGCAACTCCTCACTCAAGTTCCATTAGTAAGGTTTGCCTCTTTTTCATGAGGTCACCCCTTTTTTGGCTCTGGATAGAGAGAAGATAGCACTTGGTCCATTTGGGTCCTTTGTCATCATTCACACTCATTCTTCCTGTTTCAACACACAAACAAGCAAAACAAAACTAAAAATTAAGTTAGTAAAACTACAACTGTTAAAAACAGAAATTCTACTTGACTAAGAATTCTGAAATAACACCACTCCCCGGCAGCGGCGCTATTTTGATGCTTATCGTGACCAACGACACTAACCTATGGTATAAGTGTCTACGATCATCGATAGTATAGTAACTCAATTAAATGTTGGGGTCGTGTCCCAAGGGAGTGGTTTTGAGAAATAATAGAAAAATAAAATTAAGCTCTAACTAGTCGTCGCTAAAGATATTAACGAGTAAAAACATAATAAATAAAAGAGGGTGACACAAAAGTGTCAAATAATAATTTGGGGGGTTTTGTCACAATTATTAAAAATAGCAAAAAATACTAAGAAAATCAAGTATGGGAAATGTTCTTGGGGTGTGACCGCAATACAAGTTGAGATAAGTAGTTCCGTACATGCTTTTGAAAGGAAATTTGTAAGATAATAGTGACTAGGCTAAGCTTTAAATAGAAATAAGTTACCTCTAGGGAACTTACCCCGTTTCGAATGCGTTCCTCTAGGACACCCATTTTCCGCATGAAAACCAGCCTACGCCTTACCCCACTCATTCTCTCTAGCTGACTGTTAGGATATGAAACTAGGGCTTACCCTCTCGGGCTGAACCTCATGTCGACCCACTCCTTAGGCAATCAGTCTAGTGGTCTTTGTTTCGCCACCTCCCTCTCAGGCAAGCCGTAAACACATCGGTGGCTTTGTATTTGAAACTACAAACCCTTTAGATTAAACCACAACCAATTGGTGAAATAATCATTAAACTACATCTAACCTATCAGCAAGAAAGACCCAACAATAAGATCAACACATATTTGCTAAATCAGACCCCAAGAATGGGGGTTTTTAGCCACACATCAAGAAATAACAAAATACACCTAAAATGATAATAAAATCAAATGGGTATAAGAAATTGAACCTTGATTTAAGCAAAGGAACAAGAATGGAGTAGACCCACTTCCAACTTGGGGAAGCTGAAATCCTTCTTTCTTCAAGTCTCCCAAAAACCTTCTCCAAACTTGAGAGAAAAATGTCTAAAAAGTACTATTCTATTCTCGAAATTAAAATAAAGGTTAGATTCTTTAAAGATTAATAATAAGTTTAGTATTTATAGACATCAGAACACAGTGCTGGCGGATCATTCGGCGAGGTTAGTTAGAATGGCCGATTAACTCGGTGATTCTCCCTTTGGTATAGTTCGTTGTCGTCTTGCACTAGTCTTCAACATTGTTATGTTCTGTATCATTAGGTGACATAGTACTGCTTCGCAGAACTATTCGGCGAAGCGCTGATGCTCCTTTCTTTGCCTCTTTGATCCTGCTCCTCTAGGGCTTCGCGTACTGGAACAGAGGGTGGAGTGCGTCCCTTCGGAGATTCACCAAGTGTGCTTGGCGATACTCAGGCTTTCAGCTTCTTCGTTCTTTTCAGCCTTTTTGCGCCTAAGTGTCAATGCTTCCACTAAAACATCAAATACCTGAAACTTAAGAGTTTTCATCAGATATTGAGACAAAATAAGCATTTAAGGACACTATTTCTATCAAAATAAAGCCCTAAATGAGTCCATTTTGTGGACTCATCATGTCCTACTTGCCGAAAGTAGAACCTTGAACTTCTAGCTTAAGTGGATCTATTAGCTAATCAACCTATGTGGCCACATAGTTATGGGATAAGGAGATTGTTAATACAAACCCGGACTCTACTACGTGAGGGCTTCCATCTCATTAGATTACTTCGGAAACCCGGAATCTACTAACGTGAGAGATTCTATCTCATCATCAATATCCACTCGGTGCTAAACATAAATTCACATCGAATAGTCAGTTCTTACTTGACTTTATTATTCATGAAAAGGTACCCTTGGACAACCAATTCAAGATAGTTTCATTAAGATAGATCCTAGTATGTGTTTTAGTGAGAATATCCTTTCACAACACAACATCATCATAATTTTTACTTTACTCTCAAAGCACTCTTAAAACATTTGCGTAGATTTCATAAAACAATGCATAAGTCCATAATTTACCTCTTGAGGTCAAACCCACTTTCAATCAAAAACTCGTAGAAAACATGGGTTAGATTTGGATTTCATCATAAATACATGAAAATCTTGCAATACATACCTAGTTTCATAAAACTCTTCCTTGAAGATTAAAATCCCACATCATATGATTCATAAGTTGAAAACATGGGGGATTACATGGTTTCATGGGGAAATCATCATAAAATCATCATGTATAATAAATTCATGCATAAGAGATCATATTCAATCATTTAAATAAATAATAAAGATAAACCATGATAATTGATGAAAACCCTAACTCAATTGGGAAATTCTACCTTTTGAAATCGAGAGATTTAGGAACTGCATGGCTGAAATGAATTCATGGATGAAAACTACCATACCTTGAGTCCAAAATCTAGCCTTCAAAGGATGAATTGGAACCTTGGCTTGAAACCCTAGGTGAATTCTTCTTCTTCTTCTTCAAATTTTTAGAGAGAGAATATTTGGAGAGGAGTTTGTTTTCTTTTGGGAATTTGGGAGAATGAAATAAAATGGGGTGAATTTGGGGGTTAAAAGGCTTATGAAGTGGTCCTAAATATAGGCAAAACCAGGTAGTGTAGGAACTAATTAATTAGGAAAAGACCCAAGCAACGGACCATCGTCTGACTTACCGTCTGAGACTTTTGGCCAATCGACGGACCTCTCGACCACGGGGTGTGGTCCCACCTACGATCCATAGATTCTACAGTGGTCGATGGCCTGGCAATTTCTGAGGGACCAATCCGCGGACACACCTATGGTCCGTGGGCCATACCACGAGCTGTGGTTGGCCCCTCGTGGATGGCACATGGAAAGTCCGAAAAGCTGCCATTTCGGTCTTTTGAATGTGGGATGTTATAATATCTTCCCCGTGGAACCATTCATATTCGAATGAGATTCAAGCTAGTTCTAAAAGAGTAGGAGAGGAACTAACAACCCAACCTACAGTGAAATGAATACAACCAATAAGGAACTATCGACTCCAATGTAAGACGGTCTTAAAACATCATAAGAGGGTTGAAATTGCTCTATCAGCCCATTATGCACGCAATGCACACAAATAGGGAGGAAACATCAACTCCAAGCTCAACATACTCAAATGCATCATAATGAAGTAGGAACTACATCTATCAACCCAATATATATAAAATTTCAACATTACTCATTTTCAAGGAGGAACTACCTTCTCCATGATTAAAGCATGCTCAACACAATCTCATGGAGCTCATATGCAATTCACTCTGAAAAAGAATATCTAAAGCATGTTCATCAATTCGTCGCATGAAGTCTATAGGTAACACATACTCAAAGCACAACAACATGAGGAAAATCAATTGTATAAACTAATTTTCTTTCAAAACACAGGTTTTCATGAACATGCATAACAAAAGGAAATCATGGAATCACATAAAAACACATGACTCCTACAACAAGGACAACTCAAGAGGAAATCATTACCTTAAACTAGAATAGGAGTAGGAGGAAAAAGATGAGGATATCGGGAAATCATATCGGCCTTGATCTCCCAAGTAGCACCTTCAACTAAATGATTCCTCCACAAAACCTTCACAGAAGCTATTTCCTTGTTTCTCAATTTCTTAACTTGCCGGTTCAAAATTTCAATCGGAACTTCCACATACGAAAGACTCTCATCAACTCCCAACCCTTCTAGGGAAACTATGGATGTCGGATCACCAACACACTTCTTAAGCATGGAGACATGGAAAATGGGATGCACAGTTGCCAACTCATTTGGAAAATCTAACTCATAAGCAACCTTACCACACGCCTCAAAATCTGATATGGGCCTACATACCGGTGACTAAGCTTCCCTTTCTTACAAAACCTCATACACCATTCATGGGTGAGATTTTCAATTAAACCCAATTGTTAACTTCAAACTATAGATCATTTCTTCTCACATCGACATAAGACGTTTGCCGACTTTGAGCCGTTTTCAACTTTTCCGTTATAAGCCAAACTTTCTCCATGGATTCTTAAAATAATTCGGGACCTATAAGGGAAACTTCACCCACCTCAAACCAACCTATGGGAGATCTACACCTCCTACCATATAAGGCCTCAATTGGATCCATATCAATACTTAAGTGATAACTATTATTGTAGGAAAACTCAATCAATGGCAAATGGTCGCCCCAATTACTCTTAAAATCGATCACACAAGCCCGTAACAAATATTCCAAAGATTGGATAGTACACTCCGCTTTCCCATCGGTTTAGCGATGAAAAGTCATGCTAAACTTAACCTTAGTGCCAAGCCCCTTTTGGAATGTCTTCCAAAACTGAGAAATGAATTAGGTACCACAATCGGAAATAATTTACAAGGGAACTCCATGCAACCTTACCATTTCTCTCAAGTACAACTTGTAACAGTCCTCTACCGAATAGGAAACTTTGAAGGGAAGGAAATGAGCCAATTTTTTCATCCGATATACTATCACCCAAATAGAGTCATATTGTCTCCGGGTGCGAGGCCAACCAATAATAAAGACCATATTCAAGCAACCAATCTTCCAAGTAGGAATGCTAATATCTTGGGATAAACATCATGATTTCTGATGCTCAACCTGCACTTGTTGGCAATTGGGACACTTTGTCAAAGTCCCACAATATCCTTCTTCCTCACATTCCACTAATAGACCTCCCATAAATCACGGTACATCTTGGTGGCTCCTAGGTGAATGGAATACCGTGAACTATGGGCTTCTGCCAAAATTTGTTCCCTCAAGTCATCGAAATTTGGAACACATAGTCGACCTAGGTATCTAAGGTCACCATCTACCCCTTGGGAGAAAGCCTTAACGGATTTCGTAAGTACCACTTCTTTCAATTATACCAAAATTGGATCAAGACCTTGCTTGGCTTTCACATCCGTCACCAAAGACGATTCAGAACCATTGTGAACCATAACAACACCTTCGTTAGAGTCAACTAGTTGAACACCTAATCGACCAAATCTATGAACATCTCGAAACAACTCTTTTTTTTCTTTTTCAACATGAGCAACACTACCCATAGATAACCGACTAAGAGAATCCGCTACCACATTAGCTTTACCGGGTGATAAAGAACACTCATGTCATAATCTTTCAATAACTCAAGCCACCTTCTTTGGCGAAGATTCAAATCTTTTTTATTAAACATATATTGCAAACTCTTGTGATCGGTAAACACATATACATGAACTCCGTACAAATAGTATCTCCAAATCTTTAGAGCAAAAACGACTTCCGCTAGCTCAAGGTCATCAGTAGGATAATTCTTCTCTTTGATTTTATGTTGCCTTGAGGCATAGGCAATAACTTTCCCATATTGCATAAGCACAGAACCTAGACCTATTCTCCGCTTTCCCGTTGGTTTACTAGTGTAAGGTTGTACTAGGCTTATAACAAGTACCAAGGCCCTTTCAGAAAGATTTCCAAAATTGAGAAGTCAATTGAGTACTACAATCCGAGATAGTGTATAAGGGAACTTCATGAAACCTAACCATTTCCCTCAAATACAAATTAGCATATTCCTCTCCAGAACTAGAAATCTTGATGGGAATTAAATGAGATGATTTCCTCATACTAACCACAATAACCTAAATTGAGTAATGTTGTCGCTAGGTGTGGGGTAAACTGACAATAGAGACCATATTAAAATCTTTCCACTTCCAAGAAGGAATGCTAATATCTTGCCTTTTGACTTTCGATTCTCAACTTTCACTTGTTGATAATTAGGACATTTACTCACAATTTCCGTGATATCCATATTCATCCTATTCCACCAACAGACGATGCAAGTCACAGTACATCTTGGTGGTTCTCAGATGAATGGAATATCAAGAACTATGTGGTTTTGATAAAATCTTCTCTCTTAAATCAACAACATTGGGAACACACAGATGACCTTGATATAGAAGCACACCATCTGCCTTTTAGGAGAAAGCCTCAATGTGCTTCTTAAGTAGTACTTTCTTCAATTTAACCCAAAACTGATCAAGACCTTTCTTGCCATTGACATCTAACACGAGCAACAATTCTTATCCATAACACCACCTTAAGTGGAATCAACTAACTGAATATCCGCCTTTCTAATTTGGCAATCAGCAATGTGTAGTTTGCACTTTTTTGTTGCATTTTGTGGCTATTCTTTCAAACATCAATCTTTGCCTTGTCCATTGGCCTTTAGCTGCTACGAATCATCTACATATTATCAGAATAGGAAAATTAAGGCATTTAGGACCCTAATTATTTAGCTTAATACACCTCAAATGAGTGCAAATCTACCAATAGTCAACTTCTCAAATGGTTTTAGTATTCATTGAGCTCATATCTGATGTATGAATTCTTTATAAAGGCGTTTATGAGGTTTCACTTAGCCTTGCATATTAAGTTTAAATTCACGATGTTTAGCTTTACAAATTATCATACATATATATCATACTTAGTATATTCAAAGTACTGATTCACATACCTATTAAGACTATTTTTTCAGGTTCTTACTATCAGGATCTGGATCGTAACTTTCTATTAGAAGGTAATGAGTTCTCTAATTTAGAGCACTCAAGATAGTTTATAATTATAGTATATTATTTATATTAACATGTATTTATTTAGGTAAGTGGGGGTCATGTCCTGCTAACTATAATCAGTGTTAGTAGAGGCTTCATAGAAAATTAGTTAGAGTTGTTGTATTCAATTTATTCTATTTCAGATTCCTTTTTAAATCACAATAGTTGTGTAAAAAAATTTGTCCAAAAATATATTGAACCAGTATTACATAAATATGCTTTCGCTCAGTCATTTCATTATTTTACATGTAAATATTTATTTGCTCGTGACTATGGCACTATCAAGGGTTAGCATGGAGTCACTTTTGGTTTTTAGACCTGTGCTATGACTAGGGGGTAGTCTCGGGTCGTGAAAATTAGCAGGTACTAGAGACACTCCTACTCTATCAGCTACGCAGGATCCAGACGCTCATCCTAATGTTACCAGCACTTCCAAGATGGGTGAAGCTTCGGGTATTGATGTATTTTTCTATCCCATATTAGGCTCTGTCATGACTAGTACTGAGCATGAGTTGTTCCATATGAAGCCTTTATCGTTTCATGGTGTTGAGATTGAGGTTACTTTTGAGTTTATCTTGGATTGATTTGAGAGGCCGCATAAGTTGGGTATTATATAACAACATGGAGTGAAGTTTCTTACTTTTAAGCTATAAGAATATGTTAAGTAGTGGTGGAGGGATCATGTGGAGTGTCATTCATTGTTTTTCCTTTGTTGACATGGGCACAGTTTCATGCCATATTTCTTGAAAAGTATGTTTATTCTACTATCAGGAATCGCAAAAAAGATGATTTTCTGGCACTTGAGTAGGGAAACATATGTGTAGCAGCCTATAAGTCTAAGTTCCATGACTTGTCTCGTTTTGCTACCCAAATTTTGGGAATTGAGGAGGAGAGGATTTGTCTTATGTGTAAGGTTTGAACACTAAGCTACAAGTCTTATTGGTGTTTATGATTACAAGGGAAATGAGTTTTATTGAGATAACTGGTTATGTGAAGAAGTTGGAGGGACTCGAAACAGTTGGACATGATAAGGTTTTTGTGGTTCTTACTTAAGAGGTCCCAATTAACAAGTTTATTTGACCAGGCCTATTCACATAACTCTATAGGACTTTGTAACTAGCCATTCTAAAGTCATTAAATAGTCTCCAGCTCTTACTAGTCAATGAGCTTCTTATTCTTCTATCAACGAGACATGTCTTGATCGAGGGTGCTTTAACTATGGTAACTATCACAACTATAAGCGTGAATTCCCTTTAAAACATGCAAGTAACCCAAAGTAGTAGTACTTCAAGCGGGAAAAGGTGGCAACGGCAAGGGACGTCCTCAAAGTGGGTTAGGTAATAGTTAGAGAAGTCGTGTGAGAGCAGGGAAAATGGTAATACAGGGAAAGGAGCAGCACATCCAGCCAGAGGTTTCGCTCAAAATGAGGATAAACTCTATATAATACCTCACATGGTTTGTGTTGGGTTTAGTATCTCCCACAATAAGATTTTCAATTAGTACATGACCTTGTACTTATTTATCTTAGTTTAGTATACCTTAGCATTTCATGATATTTACGCGGTCATTGAATTATAATGTTTATAAATTCAACATGTTCAATTATCACATTTACTATGCATTATTTGTATATTTAGTGTCATGTTATTAGATGAGGTAAGCTTCGGATCCCTTGTGCCTCTGAGGATCGTATCACATTCGAGGGATAGTCTCGGGGCGTAAAAAAATTATTTGCTTGGTTCACATAAAATTTAGTCTCAAATAGGGTATCTATTTACCTATATAGATACACTTAAATTATGAAGTTCAACAAAACAATTTCTAGCTGATACATCTTCCAATCATGCTAAGAAAATAATCATTCATGAAGCCAATAGAGAATGTGTATGTTTGAGATCAATGACATAAAATATTTTATAATTAAGTGGTTTTTCATTAAACAAATAAACTCAACATATCGTGCAGAGAGAAGCATAGCTCAATTGAAGAAATGATACATCAAAAGAAACAAAACAATATACATTTAACCATAAGTCTTTTTCACAGACGATCTTCAATAAAATGGTCAGATAGGTGTTTAACACTAGATCCATTTGAGTTATAATCTTACATGTCATCATCTTAAAAATAATAGATGAATTTTTTACCAAGTGGAGTGAATACATGTTATACTCTGAGCTAACCTAAGTCTATCCTAAATCACCAAAACTCTGTTCAAAGCCTTGCCATGAATAGGGTCATCTTAATATTCGAGTGGAAGTTGTTTTTATACAAAAAATCCACATAGGCTTATATTAGGTCCCATTAACCTCAAAAGTCCAGTACACAGGCTCACATCATATCCTTCAAACCCTAAATAGTATGTTCTAACTACCCGTCAGTCTACGAATGGAAAGCTATTCTAAGATCAACATACCCAACTCCTCCTGAATGGTCCACCAAATGCTAAAAGTGAAATAAAATCTACTACATATTTTTAAGTATATTTTGTAGGGGTATAATTGACTCTAAGACCCTAACATCTCCCTCACTCACTCTCATTCTTTCTCAAGTCTTCCTCTCCAACCGAGCTACAGTTTTAAGGATTCCAAGCCTCCACTGAAGATTCCAGTTAGGGCTTTGATCAAGGTATATGAGAACTTCATCAATGGGCCCTTCTTCACCCATTTATTGCCAAAGAAACCTAAATTTATACTTTAAGATGCTTGCCCAAATTCTAGGTTTTCATGATTTTCTTATGAGTTCAATTGATTTTAAGTTTACACATCGCAATTGATATTATTATGCATGATTTGGTCTCATTTCAATGTTTCAATGATATTTTTCTGAACCCATGTCATGCAAAGAATTTTAGGCTATAATTTAAGCTATGTTCATATGCATGCTATATGTTATGAATTTTTTTTATGAATCAAGGATACTTTCGACTTAAGTGTAAATCAATTTTATGAAAATATAAGGTTTCCAACTAAACTATCTCATTTATGAATGAATTACATGATTTAGATACCTCCAATTGAATTACTTCATACTATTAAAATACTATAATGATTTAGATAATTTTTGTAACGACCCTCAAAATAAAGTAGGATAAAGTAGAGCCTCACATGGGTTTTATGCATTAATAACTTGTCAAAATAATGAAGAATAGCCTTTTTAGTCAGTTTTAAAGAGTTTGGAAGTCAAACGTCAAGGGACGACCAAGACGTTCGGAAACTAGTCTTTTATGTGTTGGTGTGTTCTAGTATGTTGTTCATGTTTTTATGTGTTGTTTGTTGTCTTAAATCAGTGGAGGTGACCCTAGTGTCTTAATAAATGTTTTTAGGGTCAAAACGTTCGGATACGACACCCCGGGGGCCACCCTAAGGGTCCCCGAGGAGGACCCCAACCTTGGCCAAGCAAGCTGCCAAGGCAGCTTGAAGTTGTGCTTGGAGGGAGCATGTCCGCGTCGCGAACTAGCTACACCAAGGGCCAAATGTTTGCTTCGCGTCGCGGACATGTTGCGGACTGTACTGTCTAAAATTTAATTTCTAGAGAACTTGTGGGAACACCTCCACGTCGCGAACTTGTTTCCCGACGAAATCTGCGAAAATAAAACTCAAGTTTGACTTATTTATAAAGGTCCAACTAAGTGAAGAGTAGTTTGGTTACTTTGGGGAATTATTATAAATGGTTATTCTACCTATTTTACGGTATTTTAAGTTGGTTAAGACCCCAAAACCTCAAAAATTAGACACCATTCTTCAAATTGACCCTTCCCTCTCAAAATAGATTCTCTCAAAAACCCCATTGAAGACCGTGATGAAGCTCAATCTAGAAGATGGGTTTCCAACTGATTTCTTCTTCAATTTCATGGCTCTTCAATAATTAAGGTATGGTGACTCTTTATTCTTGAATAACCTTTCATTGGAGGAGTTCTATCAAAGATTTTCAAAAGTGATTCAAAGACCAAAATTCCCAATTTTCAATCTAAACATGGGTTCCTTGTCTAACGATTTTCTAAATCATTCTATTGATGAAATAATGTGGAATTAAGGTTTTTAAGATAATTTTCAAAGGAATTCTTAAAGAACCCATGATCCCCAAATTCTCAATATTGGAGTATGATGTGGGTCTTTGTGAATATGATCTCTATTGGTGAAATTATGTTTAGATTAGATTGTATTGATGTTTCCTATAATTATCTATACTTATTCATGTTGAATAGTTGGTATATTGATGAGTTGAGGATTATGGCCTTATGGGCAAAGTTATGGGTTGATCCCTTTATTTATGGAATTGTACTTAGACTATGTTTATGATATTGAATTACATTGTTGATTCCTATTGCTACCTATGTCAATTGATTATGAATTGTTGAGGATTGATCCATGGTGATCATGGCTTGGAGAATTGGTAAGGTGACCTAACTTCTAGTCCATAGTATGAGAATTGATGTTGTGTGGTTTGATCCACCTATAGTGGAGGTGTTCACTTCTTGTATATCTATGCATGTTGAGATCATGGCCTTGAAGGCAATAGATGTGAAGTGAATTGATGATTATGATGCATATGTTTATGAAGTTATGCTATGAAGGTTATGTATGAAATCCTCAATGCTAGCATGATGTTTAAAGTGTGTTGATGATGAGGAGTATAATGTGAATGATAATTTTAGGGATAAGGTGTGGTCTACATGATTGATTATGTTACGTACTATTGTGGAATGACCCCTACCTATATGACCCCTATATGAATGTTTGATCATATACATGTTAGGAGTATCTATTCAATGTTGAATGTGTCCTTTTCTCCTATGATGAAGTGTGGGTGTGTGGTCTAGAATCCCTAAGGGATTTATATGTGAATTACTCATGAATTGGGGACATTGTGGAATGTGTTGTGATCCCTTTAAGGGAAGAACACTCAATATCAATGTTGTTGCTAATATGTCACTATGAGGGACAATATGCACACACACACAAACTCTACATGTATAGCTATGAATATGATGTGTTATGGTGTCTATTGAAAGGTGAACTCTTAGATGCACCCTTACATCTTATTATGCATGCAAAGTGTATGATTAGCAAGGTATGGATATGTGTTGTATAAAGGTGTCTATGTGAAAGGCTTTCTCACATATGTACATACACACATGAATGAATGAATAAGGTTTATGATAAGCTAGTGAAAGTGAGTCTCTTGAAAGGTTTCCTCAATTGTACTCTAAACTAGACTATGTTATGAATATGGTATGATTATGTGAAAGGTCATTCTCACATAATTTAGGTTCTATGATGAAAGGTCATTCTCATCTTAGAAACCTTTGAGCTATATGATATGAGGGATTAAGTCCCTAAAGCCTACTTTATGAACTAATGTTAAATAAAGGCTTAAAGATGTTTAAAAAGGAAGTTGGAGCTTAGCATCGAATGAACATGAAAAATGAGAGTGGAGACTTCACATTTAGTAAGTCCGGCATCCCACAAGAGAACCTTCACGTTTAGCAAGTCCGGGTTCCCAACATGGATGTTGTCTCATGAGATGGAAACCTCCATGCTTAGTAAGTCAAGGTTTTCTAGTAGCAAACTCCTTGTTCCATAACTACGTGCCCCCGTAGGTATTAGCTTAGTGGATCCGCTAGATAGCTATTATGTATGTAGGTCCTACTTTGGCAAGTAGTACCCTCTCTTTTCGGTGTGGGAGAAGAACACCGGATTCCATGTAGCTCACATGGTCTATGTCGGTATGGCAATGTCTCCGGAAAGTTAAGAAATGGACTAAGATAAGAATATGAACTCTAATCATGATTTCTTGAAGAGTTACTTAGTGTAGGTAGGACTATGGACCCTAATTATGGATAGTCTGATTATCTCGAGAGTGATGGGTAGTGCGGCTCTTATTTGAATTCCATGAGTGCATGCTTTGATTTGATTTTCTGGGATTTGGGGGATTGAATTCGAGAAGGTGGGTCAAAAATAGGCACGTTGGGTCAATTGGCGAGCTAAGTTGAGATCCCTGAACGACTCAGCGGTTCTCCTATTGCCCCCACCCCGCCGATGATTTGGTGCCTCGATTTACATTTGGTTCTGTAACTTTCGGCGAGAAGTCTGAGGGTGCCGATAATGCTCGGTGACTCGCTGAATGTATTATAATCGCTCTATATCTGCATCCCTAGGATCCTGTTGTACTGTCACTTTCAGTGGATATATCCTGCTCGCCGAAAGTAGTCGGCGATTCTCCAAATGATTCTACCTATCGTTATTTTCTTCTCATTGTTAAGCCAATCCCTTTGACGAGCTCGTTCTGGTTCGCCAAAAAGATTCGGCGACTCGCCGATCAGATTAGCGAGTCTATTTGCAATAACTTTTTTGTACTTGCATTTGAATTTCTTCTTGATATTTTGCAGAAATGGTATGCACCAACATAAACAAGCCCCCTCAGAAAACAACAAAGGGCATTACAATAAATGAAGGCGAATCACGTCCTTTACAGAAAATAAAGCAAGATATCCCACCGGGAGATAAAGGAAAAAGGAAAAAGGAAAAAACATATAGCTAAGAAAGGAGTAGCTATGGAACAAAATTTTGTTGAACCAGAGGAAGAACTGCCTCTGATTGACCGAAGGAGAGCGCTCCGTGCCAGGTTTCTGTCCACAGCCACCATTACCCCCTCAGCTGCCACTTTGCCTACTACTGCAACAGTGCGAACCCCAACACCACCTCTAATGGCTCCTGCACTTCCCGTAGTTCAACCTTCACTGAGATTGCTGAACAGATTGAAAGGAGATGGTTTATGCACCATTCTTAAAGAAAAATTGCTATCTGCGAAAGGCCTGGAAGGTAAGCATGCTGTGGTGCTTGGCACGTTCAGGTATCATGAGTTTGAGTAATTCACGAGGCCACGGGGTACTTACATACCTTCCTGGGTCCGGAAATTCTACTTAGCCTATGGGAAGTTGGTGCCGAAAAGCAGAAAGAAGGCCAGTGATTTCCGACCAGTGAAATCGGTTATGGTTAGAGGCAAGGAAGTAGAGTGTCACAGCGAACATATAAATGCTATATTGGGACGATAGCTACACTCAGTACTTCCCTACCAGGGTTTGCCTATTGCTCCATCTTTCGATGATTTTAAGGGTTGGTTAGCTCCGATGATCTCTGACACCACCGGGAGGTGGATGGACGTGGGAGTCCCCATTGAGAAGAGAGATATGAACATCGCCTCTCGGTATTGGTTTGGGTTCATCAACAACACTATCATGTCATCCCAAAACGTGTCCATTCTGCGTCATCCGAAGGCGGGTTGCCTTGGTTCTATCATATACAGGAGGGAGATCGACCTGGGATTACTTGTTTCATAGGAGATGGCTATGAATGCCAAACAGACACAGACATTTCTGCCATTTCCTGTACAGATCACTGATCTATGCCGGCGAGCTGGAGTACCACGTGACATTACGAGGGATGTTGAGGTTACCCTATCTTCCTCCACCGACATCTGGCGTTTAGAGGCCGAGTACACACCAGAAGAGATTGACAGGAGGAGGGCAGCCCCAATATATACATCTCCAGAGGTCGATGTTGATGCATTACCAACAGAGACACCTTCGCATACTCCGGCCTCTGAGCCATCATGTATACCCGATCCTCCCTCCTCTTCTTCACAGGCCCAAGGTGATTCATCATCAGCCTAGCCTTCCAGGATCACTTAGGACATGATCTTGAAAATGGGATCGCTATCTTACTCGGCGGATGTTAGGGCAACACGAATACAGAGATTCGTCCCAGAGATGATTGACAGTGCCATCTTGACTACACTGACACCCGTCAGAAACACTGTTGATGAACTGATTGCCAGAGACACTGATTGTGAGAGCAGACACGGGGTAGACGCCCGAGATTTCAGTCCTAAAAGCTGAAATAGCTGAGCTTAAGAAGGACGTATCCTATCTGAAGGATACCGAATTCATAGCACTAATGCGATGAGCAGATGAAAAAGCTATCCCTGAAACCTCTGGGATTCCCCCGACCACTCCTGGAGACGTGCAGAAGGATGATGCAGGGCATGCAGAGTCAGCGACAGAGACCGATGAAGAGCAGGTAGCAGTCCACGATAAGGTGTTGAGTGAGAGCCAAGAGGACATCATATTTAGAGACTTGCCAAATCTCGTGGAGATGGTTGTGCAGTCAGCAACTACAACAGTGCCAACTGAGGCGTCCACAGCAGCTTCCAGTGGATCTGGCATTGCTAGTATGACTGAGGCTACTCTCGAGACTGAGACACCCGACCAGATAGATATACCGGGCACCGATGCCCATATTCAGGCCCCGACAAATAGAGAGACTGCATAGACAGGACCATTCCTTACCTCTCTCATATTGTCTTTTCCTATCTTACTTCTTGGTATATTTTTGTTTCCTTGCATTTGAGGACAAACGCTCTTTCATTGGGTGGGCTGAGGCTCACCTTTTTCTTTGTGTATACTTTGCTGTTTTGCGCATGAAATTGGGTCGTTTGGTTTGCTCTAAATTGTGTTTTAAATACTATTTCTTTTTGTGGATGCTTGAGCTTATGGCTCTTGTTGTTTTACTTGCAAAATAGGTTTTATCCTTTCGAAAAAAATTCGCCACCTTTTGTGCTGAAAGTGGCTGTTCTTTTACAAAAAATTAAGTCTCAATTTCGATCATTACCGATGACTTGAATAGTGCTCTCAATTGAAGAAACACGAATGCACGGCTACGACGAGGCCAAATAAAGTTACATAGACAATATGTGCATTCTTTGCATCTCGTTCTAACTAGCCATTTATCAAATTGATTCTCTTGTGATGACCGTTGCACAGTAGCAAACATATGTAGTCTTGCTTGACTGAAGTTGCGATGCCTTGTGTGTTTAGATTACTTTGAACCTTGCATGAATAAACCTAGAATTTGCCCTGTTAGTCTATTTGATTTAGCAAGGTGTACTCTTGAGATGATCTTAGGCAATTTTAAAGAGTGTGAGCCAATTTGACATATACCTGTTTTTGTGACCTACCTATGAGCTTGTGAAACTGTTTTGAACACCTTTGAGCCTTACCTTTCTTTGGAAGAACCTTGATAAACCCTAGACATTACTTGATCCACTACCTATAATCCTCTTGATTTGTCGTTTACTGAATAGCCGACTTACGACAAAAAGCCTAAGTTGGGGGTGTGGTGAAAAGGAAAAACAGAAGTCAAGAAGTGCTATAAGAAGTCCCCCTTTACCCATGTTGCAGAACAATGGAGCCCTTAAAAAGAAATTGAAAAAGAAATTAGTGGAATAAAGTACAAAGGATAATGGGGTTCCAAGCAATTCACAGGGAGTGAATAAAAGGATGACTTAGAAGCACTAGAAAAAGAAGTGATAAAGGAAAAGAAGGGAATGCTTTGAGAATACCACATCTCACGAAGAAAAATTTACTAAGCCTTACCCTACTCACTCTCTCAAGCTGAGTGCTAGGATATGTGACTAGGGCTCACCCTCTCGGGTTGAACCTCATGTCGACCCATTCCTTAGGCCATCAGTCTAGCGATCTTGGTTTCACGACCTCTCTCTCGAGCAAGCCAAAAATACATGGGTGGTTTTGTAGTTGCAACTACAAACCCATTAAATTAGACCACAACCACTAGGTGAAATCACCATTAATATGCATCTAACCTATCAGCAAGCAAGGCCCAACAATAATATCAACACATATTTGTTAAATCACACCCCAAGAATGGGGGTTTTTAGCCCCACATCAAGAAATAAGAAATTATACCTTAAATGAAAGAGAAATCAAATGGGTATAATGAATAAAACCTTGATATAAGCAAAGGAAGAAGAACAAAGAAGACCCACTTCCAATTTAGGGAAGATGAACTCCTTTCTTCAAGACTCCCACAAAACTCTCTCCAAACTTGAGAGAAATTATGAAAGCTAAAGTGAAAAATTACAATAATGTTCAGATCCCCAAAATAACAACTAAAACTACTATTTATAGCTTTCAGATTTAGTGCTGCGGTGGATCGTTCGGCGAGATAAGTGGGAATTGCCGATCGACTCAACGATTCGCCCATCATTTGGTTCATCTCCTTTTGTGCTTGCTTACAACATCTCTGCATCCTGGACCATTGGGCGATATTGTTCTTCTTCGCGGAACTGTTCGGCTACGCGCCGACTACTCTTTTTTACCGCCAATTCGATCCACATTCTTCAGGGCTCCGTGTACTAGAACAAAAGGCGAAGTACATCCCTTCGGCGATTCGCCAAGTGTTCTTGGCGATGCTCAAGCTTCAGTTTCTTCGTTCTTTTCAGCCTTTTAGTTCCTTTTTGTGCCTAAGTGTTCATGCTTACGCTCAAACTTCAAATACCTGAAACTTAAATGTTTTTACCAGATATTGGGATAAAAGAATCATTTGAGGACACTAGTTCTATTAATATATGGCCCTAAATGAGTCAAATTTGTGGACTTATCAACACCCCCAACTTAAACTTTTGCTTGTCCTCAAGTTCAGCAGTTCAAATAGGATGTCTCAAATAGTGCTACACAATACTCTATCATGAACATAAACAACAAGGCTCAAACTACTCGTGCAAAGATTAATTGTGTACTCAAAGATTCAACTTGTGCCACACTATTACCAAAGATTCTTATGCTCGCAATACTTCCTTCAAATGAAAGTTCAACCTCAACAATAGTATCTAAATGCTCTCACACAAAGAATGGTTTCATATTCACACACAAAGGTTTAATCATTTAAAGCTCACGAATCAGATGCAACGCTCACACTCAAAAAGAGGAACAGAATGCATGCTTTCACCCATAGGTTTGCCCTTATTTTCTAATCAACATTTGGTTCGGCTCAATCCAGATCAAAAAGGTCTTTTCAAGGCTTGTAATGGGGCTGAGTGTAAAGGTATGGTCATTTAGGTTCAGTGACATTCATCCTCATGAAATGTTGCGCTCTCAACACATCCTTTTCTTTTCCTTCATAAATTTTTCTTCTAGTGCTCTCATCCTATTATTCACTCTCTATGTATTGCTTGGAAACCCAATTTCTTTTGCACTTTTATTCTACAACTTTTTTTTTCACTCTTTTCCTTCTTTTTTTTTCTCTTTTTTTTTTTTCTATGGAGGTTTTCCATTTTTTCGCAACACCATAGGTTCAGGAGACTTTCTTGCAGTTCTTGACTTTTTCTTTTTCTTTTTCACCACACCCCCAACTTAGGCTTTTGGACTACGTTGGTTATTTCAGCTAAACCACTATTCATGAGGATTAAGGGTGATGGATCTAGGATGTTATAGTCTTCGTTCAGTTTCATCCAAAGAAGGGAAAGGCTCAAGGGGTGTTCAAGAGAGGTTCACACGTTCACAGGGTAGGCCACAAAAGAGGTATATGTCAATTTTGCTCACATTCTCTAAAGTTGCCTAAGATCATCTCAAGAGCAAGCCTTACTTAATCAACTGGACTATAGGGGAAAATTCTAGGTTTATTCATGCATGGTTCAAAGTAAGCTTATCACACAAGGCATCAACACTACCATCAGACAAGACTACACACTTTCGCTAGTGTGCAACAGTCATCACAAAAGAATCAATTTGATAGATGGCTAATCATAATGAGATGCAAAGAGTTCACATATTGCGTATGCAACTTCATTTAGTCTCGTTGTAGACGCACATTCATGTTCGTTCAATTTAGAGCACTATTCAAGTCATCGATATTGATCGAAACCGAGACTCAATTTTTTTGCAAAAGAACAGCCACATTCAACTCACGAGGGGTGGCAAAAATGTGCGAAAAATTCAAAAAATTTCAGAAGAGTCAAAATCATTTTTTAATTAAACCCAAAAGAGAGCCATAAGCTCAAATTAAGCTTGAGTTGAAAGTTCTCCCCGCTCATATCAGATATGCATTCTTTGGGTAAAATATTATCTTTCCCGTTATCATAGCAGTTGACTGGCTTGAGTGGCAAGTGAAATCGCTTCTTGAGGTGTTGAAAAGGTATATCAAGGTTATAAGATGGACTATCACTTATATTGTAGGTATTCCACCCGGCATTTGCACTCACAAGATTCAACTTGATAGTGAATGCAAATCAAGTGTCGAGCATCAAATAAGATTGATCCCACCGAAGCAAGAAGTAATAAAAAGGGAGATAATCAAGTGGCTAGACACATATGTGATTTAGCCAATTGCGAATAGAAAATGGGTGAGTCCGGTACAATGTGTACCCAAGAAAGTAGGCATCACGGTAGTTCGAAATGAAAAAGGGGAACTTGTTTCTATGAGACAGGTCACTAGATGGAGAGTATGCATGGACTATTGGAAGCTAAATTCATGGACTACGAAAGATCATTTCCCCAAGCCATTTATGGATCAAATGCTTGATCGGCTTTCGGAGCGCGGATTGTATTGTATCTTGGATGGTTATTCTAGGTATAACCAAATCTCTATTGCACCGTAAGATCAAGAGAAAACCACTTTCACTTGTCCCTATGGATCTTTCTCTTTATAAAGGATGTCGTTCGGGTTGTGTATTGCTCTAGCGACATTTCAACGCTGCATGCTGTCTATTTTTGCTGAGATGGTGGAAGATTCAATGGAAGTCTTCATGGATGACTTCTCAGTTGTGGGAGATTCTTTTGAAACATGTTTGGCACAGCTTGGGCAGTCCCTTTATACATTTGTGGAAATAAATTTAGTCCTAAACTGGGAGAAATGTCACTTCATGGTTAGGGAAGGTATAGTTTTGGGTCACAAGGTGTCACAAAAGGGGCTGGAGGTCGAGAAGGCAAAGATTGAGGTAATTGAGAATCTACTGATGAGTCCACAAATTGGACTCATTTAGGGCAGTATTTTGATAGAAATAGTGTATTTGAATGATTATTTTGTCTCAATATCTGATGAAAACTCATAAGTTTCAGGTAATTGAAGTTTTAGTGGAAGCATGGACACTTAGGCGCAAAAAGGCTGAAAAGAACGAAGAAGCTGAAGAATGAGAATTGCCAAGAACTTTTGGCGATTCGCCGGAAGAACTAACTCCGCCCTTTCTTCCAGTATGCGAAGCCCTGAAGGAAGAGGATCAAAAAGGCGATGAAAGGAGTAGTCGGCGCTTCGCTAAATAGTTCCATGAAGCATTACTATATCGCCCAATGGTCCAGAACGTGAAGATGTTGTAGGCAAGCACTCAACGGCGATGATATAGAAGAAGGGTGAGTCACCGAGTCATTTGGCGGACTCAACTAACCTCGCAAAACTATCCGCCTGCACTAATTTCTGATGGCTATGAATACTAAATTGTTTATTAATTTTACAAGTTCCGAACCATTATTATTATTTTCATAATAGAATAGAACGTTTTTAGATATTTTCTCTCAAGTTTGTAGAGGGTTTTGTGGGAGACTTGAAGAGAGAAGGATTTCATCTTCCCCAAATTGGAAGTGGGTCTTCTCCATTCTTCTTCCTTTGCTTAAATCAAGGTTTAATTTCATATACCCATTTCATTTTAGTAGCATTTTAGGTGTATTTTGTTATTTCTTGATGTGTGGGTAAAAACCCATTCTTGGGGTGTGATTTAGCAAATATGTGTTGATATTGTTGTTGTGGGTTTTGCTTTCTTATTGGGTAGATGTATTTTAATGGTGGTTTCACCTAGTGGTTGTGGTTTAATTTAATGGGTTTGTAGTTGCAAATACAAAAGCACCAATGTGTTTTCGGCTTGCTCGAAAGGGAGATCGCGAAACCAAGACCACTAGGTTGATGGCCTAAGCAGTGGGTCGACATAAGGTTCAGCCCGAGAGGGTGATCCCTAGTCCGATATCCTCACACTTAGCTCGAGAGAGTGAGTGGGGTAAGGCGTAGGCTGGTCTTCATGAGGCAAATGGGTATCCGAGAGGAACCCATTTGAAACGGGGTAAGTTGCCCGAGAGGGAACTTATTTCCATCTAAAGCTTAGCCTAGTCACTATTATCTTGCAAATTTCCTATTGAAAGCATGTACCCAATGATTTATCTCAACTTGAATTGCCGTCACACCCCAAGAAAATTTCTCTATACTTGATTTTCTTGTTTATTATTGTTGTTTTTACTACCTGTGACAAAACCCTTATCAATATTTGATAGTTTCGTGTCACCCCCTTTAATTTACCATGTTTTTGTTCTTTAATGTCTTTAGCTACGACTAGTTAGAGCTTAATTTTATTTTTCTATCAAATCTCAAAACCACACTATTGGGACACAACCCCAACCTTTAGTTGGGTTACTATACTATCGACGATCGTAGACACTCATACCGTAGGTTAGTGACCTTGGTCACGATAAGCATCAAAATGGCGCCACTGCCAGGGAATGGTGTTATTTGAGAATTTTTAGATTAGTAAATTGTTTGTTCTCTTTAGTTGTAGTTTACTAACTTAATTTATAGTTTGTTCTGTTGATTCTCTAAACATTGCCAAAAGAATGAGTGCTAACGGTAATAATGGGAGTCAAGTGGGCCATCAGGACGACATCGGCAACCTCGAGGATGTCCAAGAGCCGAACATCAATGATTCACATCTCATGGGAGGTGTTGGTGCCTTCCGTCTACCTCCAGCAGGGGAAAATGCGGTGTTCCACATAACGAGCACCATGTTGCAACTCTTGCAACTAAAGGGACTTTCCAGTGGATTAGCACATGAGGACCCACATGAGCATCTTCAAAACATTGTAGATGTGTGTGGACCATTCTCATTCAAAAACATCTCGCAGGAGTGGGTTTGATTGAGGCTTTTCCCTTTTTCATTAGTGGGGGAGGCGTGCAAGTGGCTAGCTTAGCTTCCATGTAACTCGATCAGTTCATGGGAGGAGTTGGTCACCACATTTAATGTGTGATTTTTCCCTCCCTCGAAGATGATGACTATTCGGGATAGAATCCAAAGCTTCAAGTGTTTGAATGGAGAGTCTCTGCACGAAACTTGGCTACGGGTTAAGAAATTGGTGCTACAATGCCCAACCCATGTTCTACCTGATAATGTGCTCCTTCAATACTTTTATCGGGGTCTAGACTCGGTAAACAAAGGAGTAGCTGACCAACTCTCGCCTAGAGGATTAATGCAGCAACCATATGCAGTAGCAGCACAACTTCTCGATGGCATGACAACCATCAACAGGGCATGGTACACCTGCGAAGATCGAGTCTCACCGGTCACATCTTCACGTTCTGGACTATTGGGTGGTATAGTACTGCTTCACAGAAATATTCGGCGAAGCGCCGAGTGCTCCTTTCATAGCATTTTGATCCTTCTTCTTCAGGGCTTCGCGCATTGGAACAAAGGGTGGAGTGAATTTCTTCGGCGAATTGCCAAGTGTGCTCGGAGTTGAGAGATTCCTCCTTGGATAAATTGTTTTGGGAAGTAAAATGCATGTGAGCTCCATGAGAGTATGTTGAGCATGTTTTAGCTAGGAGATGATAATTCCTCCTTGAATATGGGTAGATATAGAATCTCATGTATTTTGGGTTGTTAGATGTAGTTCCTATTTCCTTGGAGCATGTTTGAGTTGGAGTTGATGTTCTCTCCTTATTTATGTGCATTTAGATGAGTTACATGCATGATGGGTTTCTAGTCTATAGTCGTTTCCTTTAAGAGGTTTTTAAAACAATTGTTCGAGGACATATGTTTCCAAGGGGAAGATATTGTAACACCCGGAAAACTAGTAAGCTAAACTAGAGCCTTAAGCGAGAGTTCTAGAGTTTGATTTAAGGGTTAGATTCGTAGTAATGACCTCCCGTACTCAGAATGAAGGGTTTAGGGCTTAAACGTCAAGGTACGACTCCCCAAGTACCAACCAAGGGTCATTGAGGGGGACCCTAGAAACTACCTAAAAGCGGCAAAAAATCAGACCACACACGATTGGGGACTCACGCCTCGTAGGGGGATCCATCGCACGTGGATGGGATCGTGGGTTAAGAGCCCAACAGTGGGGTAAAATACCACCACCCTCGTAGGACTAGCATGGCCTGTGAGTCCATCCACGGCCCGTGGGTCAGGGTCTCGTGGGTTGGGCAGTATAGTCCCTTAAGTCGGTTAAGTTGGTGTGTTAGGAAATATTGTAGAATTAGATAGTTATTAATTGGTGTCGTTTCATTAGTAATTAGACCACGTATATAAAGCTAATAAACCCTTAAATACATGGATCCAAATCATTATTTCAATTGACCCAAAAGGGAACCAATTCACTATCAAAAATCCTCTCTCTAGAAAGTAGAAGATGAAGAAGAAAAAGGTCAATATAGGTCAAGACTCCATTGTTTTCAAGCTTATTAGTCGTTGTATCCAAGGTATGGTGGGTTATTCATCCATGGAGTCTCCTAGATTTTGCCCAATTGTGTAGATGAAATCCCCAATTCAAGTTAGTGTTCCTTCCAATATTGTGGGTTAAGTTGAGTATGATTCCAATTGATTTGACAGTACTTGTTTATGCCTTGTGAAAGGAGATTGAAGACTTTGAGTTGATCTTCTAGAATTAATGACATGTATAGTAATTGTTCAAGAATAGAAGTATGTAAACTTGAATTAAATTAGATTAAAGTATAGATGATGCATCATGACTAGTAAATCTTGAAGTTGAACCTTTGTGATGATTTATGACTAGAATCACCTATTAATGAAGCATGTGATTAGAATGCCTTGTAATCTAGGTTCATAGGATTCTTTAAAGAGTAGAGCTATTAAGAGTAAAGACTCATAGTTATGAATGTTGACTTCTATGGATTTGAAGGTAAAGCTAATATGATGAATTATGTGTGTGAAGGCCCTCAGAGGGGAGTTGACTTGATGATGGTAGACTATTACATAGAATTGTTGTGGAAGGACTTACTTACCTATTCTACCTCATGAATGTTTGAAGGCATAAAGTGATAGAATCACATCAGTTAGGATGATGTCCATGTCTAGTGCATGAACCCTAAGTGTGATGATGGAAAGTAAGTGTTGAACCTCAAGGAGGGGAAGTGTAAGATTATGCTTGTAGTAACTAAACTACTTGAATTATGATTATATCCATGTCTAAGGTACTCAATCATTTTAGTTGTGTTGATTTAATATGAGCTTTGACCCTTCAAAGGGCAAGATGTGATATTATCCATGTTTTATTATGTTTAGTACCGCTTTAGAAATACTTTGAGAGTAAAGTGAATATCATCATGATCTAGGTGTTGTGTTGTTAAAAGATTATTCTCATATACACATTTATGCATGAATAAGATATGAAATGAAAGTTTCATCACTTGTAGTGATTCTAAGGTATGAAGACTAGTCTCACCTATTGAATCTATGAGCTATAGTATGAGTTATGTTTGATTCAGTGTCAAGACATTCTTCCACAAATATGAATTTAAGTCAAGACTTAATATGAACTCAATGGGACTTAATGTCTAGCACCGAGTGTATATTGAATATGAGATGGAAGCTCTTACGCTAGTTGAGTCCGGCTTCCCAATGAAATATTTTACCTTAGTTGAGTCGGGCTTTCTGAATAGGTTTTTTCTACTTTAGTTGAGTCCGGGTTCCCATAAGTATGTATCTCATGAGATGGAAACCTTCTACCATAGTTGAGTCTGAGTTTTTAGTAGCAATCTCCATATCCCATAAACTATGTACCCCCGTAGGTTACTTAGTTATTGGATCCACCTAAGCTAAGAGTATGGTTCTACCCTCGGCAAGCAGAACAACACCTTTTCGGTATGGGGTTGAGACCAGATTCCATGTTAAGCTCACATGGTCTATGTCGGTTAAGGCTTATGTTCCCAATAAGGTAGTAATATGAACAAGAAAATGAATTATTAACTATTGTTACTTAAGAAGCTTTACTTATTATGAGAAAGATTATGGGATCTTATTCATGCATTGCACAAGCATTCTTTGAGGGTATCTATGGTATGTTATTTTTACATTATGATGATCTATATAATGATTATGCTTATGATCTATGTTTAGTTTGGATTGTAGCTTGGAAGGCCTTTCCAATGCATGGGTGAGTAAAGGTAAGTATTCTCTTGTCTTTGACAAGTAAACTAAGGATGAGATCAAAAGATAGAAAGCGTGAAATGAGAACCTAAAGTGACTTGCTTTGCATGGGTGGGATTATGGGTTCTTATCCATGTAATGCACAAGCTTGCCTTGAGGTGACTCATGAAGTGTTTCTCTTACACTGTATCGTTCTAAATGAATTAATTATGTCTATGAATATGATGTTACTTATTATGCTCACAAGTTATGATTATTGTCTAATATGCTATAGCCTATGTCTTCTTATTAGGTCTCTTACGCCTATGACTTATGTTATTGTCTCTTATGATTGAGGTATACGTCTTATGTTGACTAATGCCTCATATATGCTCATGTTGATGATTAATGCTAGAAATCATATTTAGTACATTATTGTTCTAACGCATACTCTTTACTACATTCTCATCAAATGTAGGGTTCGACGATTTTGAGTTCCATTCTTGAAGATAGGTTACTAGACGTGCAACGAGTTGAAAACTTGGTGAGTTCTTATAGCATCGAGGATTTCATCACATTTCCTTTATGTCTTTTATTTTCATGTCTTTAGATTATTGTATGGGTTGTGACCCAAGAGTAATCAAAGTTGTATTAGATGGTTTCAGACAAGTGTAGTAACACTTCTGCGTTGCTTTTATAAAGACTTTGAATGTATGGAAAATGTTTTAAAATTTCTGCACTTTTCTATTATCTTATGTTATGATATGCTAAGGGCTTCATTCAGACCCCTTCGGGGTCAAGTACGCCATGTTACATCTAGGGTGTACCCATAGGTCGTGACAATCGGAGACCCCGACATAAACCGCCTAAAGTTACAGTGTAAATGAGATAAAAACTCAAGATAAGAAAGTGATGAACAGGGGCGATTGGCGATTCGCCGACCTTTTGGCAAAGTACGACTTACCTCGCCGATTTTACCTAAAGGCCAAATTTTGAAAGGGTATAAATTAATATTTTGAAAAGGGAGAATCCATCCAAACATTGGGAAAACTTATGCGTAGAAAAAAACTACTGTTCTTGTTTAGTTTGGAAGAAATTTTCATGTAGATTTTGAATTTGGTTTTGTAATTGAAGCTTCGTTTAATCATTTTAACGGTTCGGAGATCAATACCCAGCCATGGAGAATGTAATAGGTATTGAATTCTTACTTTATATGATGAATAGCTAAAAATCCCATTCTTGGAGGTGTGACCATGTGGCTAATTGACTAATTTAGTTGATGGGTGTTAGGTATTATTGATCTTAGTACTATTCTGATGTGGGTTTGATTTATAGGTGTTGTTCAATTGATGAATTGGAATGCTTGTTTCAATTTTACTTAGTGGTTTGTTCTTGGTTGAGATAGAGGTGTAAACCCAAGGTTATAAATTAGCATTTGTAATATTTGGGTTGTTGTTGGTTCTTCTCGAGAGAGTGAATCCTTAGCTCAATTCTACCTATCTAGCTAGAGAGAGTAGATAAAGTGAAGTTTTGGGCTGTTTATAGAGTTAAGCTTGTTGAGGTTCGAGAGAACTCACCTGAATCGGAATAGTTGTTCGAGAGAGAGCTATTACATCTAAGGTCCAGCCTACCAGCTAAGATCTAGGAAGCTTTAGTAATTTCCGATCACCCATTTAGCGAAACTAAAAGCTATTCAATCATGCCCCCAAGTATCTCTTAATTACTTGATTCTTCCTTCTTGTTTGTTATTGTCTAAGTTGCTAATTGACAACCATTTTCCCCATCTGACATTTGTGTCACCCTTTCGATTTATTTAAGTGTTTTCGATAATTTCTCTTCCTACAACCGAATAAATCACATTTATTACTTCATAATTGAATTTGAATTTGTATCGCTCCCTGTGGATTCGACCCAAACTCAGGTATTGGGTTCTATACTAGATTATGATCGTCTACACGTAGTATCGGATGACGTATAGTTGAGTGTTATAAATATGGCTTTTCCGAGTCACTCTACTGTAGTAGGGGTTTATTATCGGACACAATATTTTTATAATATGGTCATCGTACTCTTATTCAGTATTACTTTGAGGTAACCATTTGACACTATGATTCCGCTTATCTCTTCATTTCAGTTATGTTGTTATCTTAGTGGTATGCTATGTTATGTGGTTTTCTTTGAATCTCTCAAGCTATAGGTACCATGTCAAATATAGGGGTAGTCTTGGATCATTGATGAGTTGTAGATTTACACTCATTTGAGGTCTATTTAGTTCAACAATAGTGTCCTCAATGCCTAATTATATATTATTCTATAGATATTTCGATGATTTGAAGCTATGAAGGCTAAGGGAAAAGGTTAGGATGAATTCTTGAAAGAAATGCCAAAAATATGGAAAGAAGCGTAAAACTCACTTTATTGATTTTGTAACAAGAAGGGTGGATCAACCAACTAATACAACCTCGTCCAAAGTGACAATACTCAACAGTTAAATTACTTGAGGCAGGTCGGTGAACATAAAGAAAAATGGTGACTCGCCAAATGAAAAGGGTAAACATGTTGACCATCACCAAAGTTGATAGGACTTGGAGAAAAATGAAAGGCTTGAAGGACAAACTTTCATGACCTAGGGGTACCTCCTAGATGTAACATGGCATATAGGACCCTGAGAAACCCCATACAAACCACTTAGCATTCATAACATAAGAAATAGAACAACAGAAGTAAAACAACATTTAAAGTCCAATAGTCTTATAAAAGAAAAGCGGAAGTCTAAAACACATATCTTTTAGCCATCTAGTACACTAGAATGAAATTGGACCCAGCACATACATCATATCCAAAACTGGAAAATAAGAAAGAAAACTGAAACAATAAAAATTCATACTCGAAGCATGAGGACTCACCAAAGCTCGGGAACCTCGAAATCAACCACTAGCCACGAAACTGAGAAACCTGACTGTCGGACCCTATATTTTGTGAAATATAGGCAAGAGTATGCGTTAGTACATAACATTGTACCAAGTATGATAGCTATGAGTAAAACATTTAAATCATGCTAAAAGGGGACATTTCATGACATGCAATTGAAGGGTTAGAAAATATAAGTCATAAAATATGGTCAATGCAAGCTAACATCATTATAACCTTTGAACACATATAATATACTTCTTGAAGTAACCTTAGTTCATTATTATTGTGGGAAGTAGCCTTAACAAATATAGAGACCATGTGAGCTATAACATGATCCCCGGTGTCCCCCATACAGAAAAGGGTTGTCCTACTTGCCATGGTAAGTACCATGAACTTCTAGCTTAAGTGGATCCACTAGCTAATGTGTATCTAGACATTCATCCTATGGGGCACATAGGTAAGGGATAAGTAGATTGATTCTAGAAACCCAACCTCTACTAACGAAAGAGCTTGCATTTCAATATCCACTCGATGCTAAGCATAAATCCCATGGAATAGTCATATCGTACTTGTACTTATTATCCATGGAAAGGCACGTCATCTTGCCAATCCAAGCTAGGTCTTTATCCATGGAAAGGATAAAGATTAGGATAGCTCTTAATCTTTGATTCAATTAGGTGAGAATACCTTTCAACCTTAGAATCTTGTATTATGTGAGAAAAGCCTTAGACATCATGCTTTTATGTGTTTCATGAGAAATCGTTTCAAGAACACAATAACAACATCATCATTGCTCCTTTACTCTCAAAGCATCCTTAAAACATTTACATAGATTTCATAAGAACAAGCATAATTCCATAATTTACCTTCCAAGGCTCAAAACCCAATTTCAATAATCAACATTTAGAAAACATGAGTTAGATCTGGATTTCATCATAAGTTCATGTAATTCTATACTCTTCCTTTCATAATCAAAATCCCACATCATATGATCTTAATTTAAAACATGGGGATTACATGGGTTTATAGCAGAATCATCATAAAATTATAGTATCTCATCAATTCATGCGTATGAGATCATAATCCAATCATTTAAATCAATAATTAAGAGAACCCATGAAATTGAAGAAAACCGTAATTCACTTGGGATTTCTAACTTTGAAAATAGGAGGATTTGGGAACTCCATGAATGGTTGGAATCCAAGGATGAAAACTATCATACCTCAAAGCCAATTATTTATCTTCAATGGATGAATTGGGACTTGAATTGAAAACCTTAGGTTGAATCCTTCTTCTTCAAGCTTTCTAAAGAGAGTAATATTTGAGAGTTCTTCTTTTTGGTGAATTTCGAAGAGAATGAAATGAATGAACTGATTTGGGGGTTGGAATGACTTATATAGGGTCCTTAGTGATGGGTAAAATGACATAGTCTAGATATAAAATAATTAGGAAAAAACCCTACTGCCCCTAAACTTAACTGCCAGCCCACTATTCACGGCCACGATTGACAGACCGTAGTCAGGACGATGGTCCATCCTGCACACCATTATTCGTGGTCAGAAACATTGGTGAGGGAGGTCTGTTCCACAAGCCCTCGACCACGTACTATGGTCCCATGAACTCTTTGTTGGTTCAGGCTGTGGTTTAAACTTTCTTAACCCGCTTTTTAGGTGCCATCCACGGACCACACCTACGGTCCGTGGTACCATCCACGGGCTATGGGTGGCGTCCGTTTGTTGGCTCCTGCAGCTTTTGAAATTTTTTGTCTTACCCTCTTTCAGATCCGGGGTGTTATAATATATCCCCGTTGGGATCATTCGTCCCCGAATGAGATTCAAGCTAGTATGAAAAGAGTAGGAGAGGAACAAATAACCCAATCATCAATGTAGCTTCAACTAAATGTGTATAACTAAGGAGGAACTATCGACTCCAAGCTAGGACGTTATCAAAACATCATAAGAGGGGTGGAATTAAATCTAACTATCATGACCCAGTGGTACCCCTAGATGTAACAAGGCATCTAAAGCCCCGAAAGGCACCATGTAAGCCACTTAGCATATCATAGCATAGGCATAGAAGAATAAAGAGTAAAAACACATTTTTTGACACCCTGTAATTTAGTCGGTCAACTAAGGCTAAGTGTGAGGGCAACAAGAGCAAAGGCAAGGAGTAAGGGCAAAACCCAAGGGGCAAAGGCCCAAGACAAGGGACAAGGTTGCCCCATGCTTGGAATGCACTTCCGCATCTCTACGACCACCACCATGAACAGAGGTGAGGACCACGGTTCGTGGTGTAGTCTGTGAAGGACAAGGCAGTAGCTCCCTTGAAGCTACCTCAAAGTGGATCAGCTTCACAAGCCACTGCACTGCCAGTGGTGAAGACCACGACTCGTGGGAAGGATCGTGAAGGTGCCTTCAACTTCTAGAGGCCAAGACCTCGTGGCATGGTCACTTGTCCATGAACACGATGAGCACCATGGCCAGTGGTGAGGACTACGGCTTGTGGTCTCTTTCGTGACGGCTAGCACCAGGCTGCCAACTAAGGGTCATTTTAGGAAATTCCTTTCTAATTTAAAATGTACTGAGGTCGTTTTTCCTAAGTAGTATACACCAATATAAGCTATTTTAACCCTTTAAAAACACCAATAAAGTCATTATTTCCGAAGACCCAAATCAAATTCCCCAAAAGCTCTCCTCTCAAATATTTCTCTCTTTAGAACTAGAAGAAGATGAAGAAGAAGATGATGATGATGATGAAAAATACGGTTCAAGCTAGGCCAAATCTTCATAGCTTTTTTAGGGCTTTGTTTTCAAGGTATGATAGCTTATTAATCCACGAGTTCTTCCATCCATGGAGCCCCCTAGAAAGCCCCCAATTTGTTGAAGAATTCACTAATTCAAGTTAGGGTTTCTTCAATGTGGTGGGTTATGATATATGTTGATCCAATTGAGGGGATATTGATTGTTTAGGATATAATTAGTAGTAAATCATGTTATTATGATGAAATCACATGTTTTCTATGCCTGACCCTAGTCTAATTGATGAATTTAAAGTAATGTGGATTTATGCCTTGAAGAGGGAAATTGAGGATTTAGAGATAATCTTCTAGGGTTGATGACATGTATAGTAATTGTTAAAGAATAAAATCATGTAGACATGATTTGAATTAGAATAATGTATGTGTGATGGATCATGACTAGTAAGTCTTGAGATTGAACCTTTATGATGATATTGAAACATGTGATTAGAAGGCCTTTCAATCTAGGTATGTAAGATGATTGTAAGAAGTAAAGCTTTGAGAGTAAGGCTTGTATTTGTGAATGTGGATTTCTAGGGCTTTGAGAGTAAATCTAATAAGTTGAATTATGCTTGTAATGACTTTGACAGTGAACGCTATATGAGAATGGTATACTAGTAGATATCATTTTTGTGGAAGGACTTTACCCACCTTATCTACCTTATGAATGTTTGAATGCATAAACTGATAGAATAACTTGAAACACGGATTGGTTGTCAAGGACATCCCTCCATGAGTCATGAGTTGAATAAGGCTTGATAACTAGTCTAAGGGGTGTATGCTTGGCCCCGAATGGATATTGACAATTAGATGGAGGCTCACACAAAGTTGGTTCTAGGCTTCCAAAATAAAGGAGGCTCACAACTAGTCTAGTCCGGGCTTCCAAAGTAAGGGGGAACTCTTACATAGTAGTGTCCAGGTTTCCCAAATTAGGTCTTATGAGATGGAATCCTTCACAAAAAAAGTCCAAGATTCTAGTAGCAATCTCCGTATAAAATTATGTAAGACATACTTGAAAAAGTATCTGCTAGTGTCAAAAACATTAATGAACTAAGACATGCTTAATGAAGTATCTCCTAAAGTTCATCCAATGAACAAAGACATGCTTGAGAAAGCATCTCCAAATGTTAAGACATAATGAACTAAGACATGCTTGAGAAAGCATCTCCAAGTGTTCAAAAACATAATGAACTAAGACATGCTTGAGAAAACATCTCCAAGAGTTCAAATACCTAATGAACTTAGACATGCTTAATAAAGTATCTCATAGTGTTCAAGATAATAATGAACTTAGACATTCTTGAAGAAGTATCTCTTAGTATTCGAATTAATAAAGAACTTAGATATGCTTAAAGAAGTATTTCATAGTGTTTTAAGGACATTAAGTGAGGGAATAGTCCCCCAACCATGAAGTATGATTATTATGACCTATAGTTGTACTTAGTATGGGTGAGATTATGGGGTCTTATCCCTACATTGCACAAGTATGACTTGAGGTTACCTAAGTAGTGTTACTCTTATATGATGTATGCTTATATTGGATTGTTGTGATAGTTGCCTTCCTTGATATGTTTGACTAAAGTTGAGAGATTCCCTTGACTATAAGAAGTAAGCTAAGTAGGAGATCCAATTATGATAAAGAGGTATAATGACCTAAAAGTGGTACTTAGCATGGGTGGGATTATGGGGTCTCATCTATGCGTTGAACAAGTATGACTTGAAGGTTAATTATGAAGTTTCTCTTATGTTATGAGGATTTAAGTATGCACTATGCTTATGAATATTTGGTATCTCCTATGTTATGGACTACGCCTTATATTGACATATGCTCACATTATGTCAATGTTGGAGATTTTGCTTATGTCTTATGTTGACTAACCCTTCTGTTATGCTCTTATGATGTTATTCTAGCTATCATATTTAGTACATTTTTTACTAACGCATACTCTTGTGTACATTCTTGTCAAATGTAGGGTCCAGCGATATTGAGTTCTATTCTCATGTCTATGTTTCAAGTAAAGAAACGAGTTGAAGACTTGGTGTGTCCTCATAGCATCGAGGATGTGATCACCTTTCGTTTATGTCTTTCTTTTATGTTTTACACTTTTGTATGGGATGCATCCCAATGATTTATTCAAGTTGTTTTAGATGGTTCGAGAAAAACAGTGTTATAGACTTCTTCTTGCTTTTACAGAAGACTTCGATTGTATGGGAAAAGGTTTTAAAATTTCCGCATCATTTCTATTGCTTTATGTTATGACATGCTAAGTGGCTTACATTGAGTCCTTCGGGGTTCTATGTGCCATTTTACATCCAGTGTGTACCCCTATGTCTAGTAGAGTCATGTTCATATGTGTGAAGCGCGCCACATTCTCTCTCTAGAAAACTCAAAGAAGAAGAGGGTCAAGCTAGGTCAAGTCTCCATTGTTTCACGCTTGGTAGGATTTGTAATCAAGGTATGATGGCTTATTCATTAATGGATTCCTTTCATCCATGAAGCCCCCATGTTTCCCCCAATTGTGAAGATGAACCCCCAATTCTAGTTAGGGTTTCTTCCTATATTGTGGGTATTATTGTATATCAATCCAATTGAGTGGATAATGTCTATTTATGATTGAATTAGTTTTATATCATGTTTTTAAGATGACATTACATGTTTACATTCCTAACCTATGTCTAGAGAGATGAAATTGAAGTAAGTGGGTTTTATGCCATGAAAGGGGAAATTGAGGATTTAGATGTAATCTTCTAAAATGGATGAAATATATTGTAGACCTCTTGATATTTAAGCATATAGACATGAATTGAATGTGATTAATGTATATATGTTGAATCACGATTAGTAGTGCTTGAGATTGGGGGTAGTATGATGAAGTATGAATATATTTTTTATGATGAATGCTTATAGACATTAATTGGCTAAGATCAAGTATGTATGATGAATTATGACTTATAAGCTATGATTATTAGAATTGTCTTGAGACTAAGGCATGGATGATGAATGATTATTGTTAGGGCTTTTAGAATGAAGCTTATATGTTGAATTATGACTAGTTGGGCTTTGAGAGAAAGGCTAAAATGAATGAACTAGGAATGTTAAGGTTTTGAGAGTGAAGATATTATGTATGTTTATTTGTATGTGGTATTATTGTGGAAGGACTTTACCCACAAGTCCTATATTATGAGTATATGATATTATGCATATAGTAATTTGATTACTTGAATTGTGATTATATCTATGTCTAATGTAGTTATTCTAAATGTGTTGATTTGATATGAGCTTTGACCACCTTGAAAGGGTAAGATATGATATTATGCATGTATAATGCAGGTTGTGTATATATTTTAAGAACATTTTGAGAGTAAAGTGATTATGATTATGACCTTGTTGTGTGTTGTTGAAAGGATATTCCCATTTACACACCTATGTATGAATATGATGTGATGTGAAAAGTTTTTTCACTATATGATGATTCTAAGGTTGAAAGGATTTCTCACCTATTGAATCTATATGAAGACATGGACGGTGGAAGGTTATTCTCCCGCATGATCTATGAGCTATCTTATGAATTATGTTGGATTGAGTGTCAAGAAATTCATTCATAAATATGAACTTAAGTCAAAATTTAGTATGTAATCCGTGGGAATTAATGCTTAGCTCCGAGTGGATATTATATATGAGATGGAAGCTTTTACGCTACTTGAGTCTGGCCTCCCGATGAAACCTTTTACACTAGTTTGGTCCGGCTTTCCAAATGGGTTCCTTTTACGCTAGTTGAGTCCAGGTTCCAAAGTGTGTATCTCATGAGATGGAAACCTTTTACCTTAGTTGAGTCTTGTTTTATAGTAGCAATCTCCTTATCCCATAAACTACGTGCCCCCTAGGTTACTTAGCTATTGGATCCACCTAAACAAAGAGTATGGTTCTACCTTAGGCAAGTAGGACAACCCTTTTTCGGTGTGGGGTAGACACCGGATTCCATGTTAAGCTCATGTGGTCTATGTTGGTTAAGGCTTATTCCCACCATAAGAATATGAAATATTAATTATGGTTACTCAAGAAGGTTTACTTAGCATAGGTGAGATTTATGGGGTCTTATTCATTCATTGCACAAGTATGCTTTGAGGGTAGTTATGATATGTTCCTCTTATGTCATGATGATCTATGTAATTAATATGCTTATGACTTATGCTTATGATGTATGCTTAGTTTGGATTGTAGCTTGAAAGGCCCTTCCAATAAATGTTTGACTAAAGAATGTTCCCTTGTCTATGTGAAATAATCTAAGGATGAGATCAAGAGATGACAAATATAAATGACGACCTAAAGTGAGTTGCTTAGCATGGGCGGGATTATGGGGTCTGATGAGTCCACAAATTGGACTCATTTAGAGCTTTATTTTGATATGAAAAGTGTCCTCAAAAGCTTATTCTGTCTCAATATCTGATGAAAACTCTTAAGTTTCTGGTATTTCAAGTTTTAGTGGAAGCATGGACACTTAGGCGCAAAAAGGAACAAAAAGGCTGAAAAGAACGAAGAAGCTGAAGCCTGCTCATCGCCAAGCACGCTTGGCCATTCGCCGAAGCGACGCACTCCGCCCTTTGTTAAAGTACGCGAAGCACTGAAGGACCAGGATCAAAAAGGCGATGAAAGGAGCAGTCGACATTTCGTTTGAATAATTCCGTGAAGCAGTACTACGTTGCCCAATGACACAGAACACGACGATGATGAAGGCTAGTGCAAGATGATGACGAACTACACCAAAGGGCGAATCACCAAGTAAATTGGCAATTTCGACTATCCTCACCGAAAGATCCGCCAGCAATATTTTCTGAAGTCTTTAAATACTAAACCTGTTATTAATTTTTAAGGGTCGAACGTTTATTTTAATTTCCAGAATAGAATAGTACTTTTTTGGGATATTTTCTCTCAAATTTGGAGAGGGAGGTCGCGAAACCAAGACCGCTAGACTAATGGCCTAAGGAGTGGGTCGACATGAGGTTATGCCCGAGAGGGTGAGCCCTAGTCCCATATCCTAACACTCAGCTCGATAGAGTGAGTGGGGTAAGGCGTAGGCTAGCCTTCATGCGGCAAATGGGTGTCCGAGAGGAACGCATTTGAAACGGGTTAAGTTGCTAGAGAGGGAATTTATTTCCATCTAAAGCTTAGACTAGTCACTATTATCTTGCAAATTTCTTATCAAAAGCATGTACCCAACGATTTATCTCAAATTGTATTGCGGTGACACCCCAAGAACTTGTCCCCATACTTGATCTTCTTATTATTTTTTTCTTGTGTTTTTTACTACTTGTGAAAAAAAACCCCATTTGATATTTGACACCTTTGTGTCATCCCTTTTAATTTACAATGTTTTTAATCAGTAATGTGTTTAGCTACGACTAGTTTGAGCTTAATTTTATTTTTCTACTAATTCTCAAAACCACTTCCTTGGGACAAGACCCCAACCCTTTGTTGGGTTACTATATTATTGACGATCGTAGACACTTGTACTGTAGGTTAGTGTCATTGGTAATGATAAGCATCAAAATGGCGCTGCTGCCGGGGACTGGTGTTGTTTGAGAATTTTTAGTGTAATAGAGTTTCTGTTCTTATTAGTTGTAGAGTCACTAACTTTAATTTTAGGTTTGTTCTTCATTGAGTTGTCCATTTAGATTAGCATGGCTGCTAGAGTAGTGGCAATTTGATTGAAATGAGCCAAGGAGTCCAGAAGGGCCTCACGCTGACCGCACTGGCATCTCAGCTAAACGACTTGGCCACCAAAATCTCAGGGGTGGAAGTCCAATGCAACAACAAGGCGAGGTATATACCCCTTCATGAGCGGAAGAAGTCTAGAGATGGCAGAAAAATCATGTCGAGGACACACTTCAAATCATTCTCCAAAAGATCACCGATCAAGATCATGTGTTGGAAGAAATGAAGGAGAATATTGAAGTGTTGAATCAAATGATTGGATCTCACTCTAGATCAATCCAGCTAATCAGGTCACTCATGAGTTTTGCAGTGCCTCATCTCCGCCAAAATGACATATTGGGGTCACCTAGTGACACTAGGGCCAATCCGAATAACGGAGAATGAGAAAGGACTTGCGTCTTGCCACGACGTTAATTAAGGCGCTTCTTGGGAGGAAACCCAAGGTGATGTTTCTTTAAGTTATTCTATTCGAATAATGGTGTGCTAATTTTGTAGGTTAGTGTGAGAAAGATGTTGAAAAGTGCAAGTTGGCGAGCCAAGGATCCAGTTGGCGAATCGTCGAACCTATCGGCGATTTCGATTTAATCCGCCGTTGTGACCCCAAAATAAGGGATGTCCTGTAAACCTCAGGGAGATGAGTATACATTCGGTGCGTCGTCGAGTTTATCGATGACAAGGCTAATGTCACCGAATGGCCGAGAACTGAATGGTTATATAAAGGCCAAAGGTCAAAAATTTGAATCTTTCACTTTCCCTCATTTCAAACTCCTCAAAATCACACCAAAGGGAGTTTTTCCCTGATTTTTGCCTTCAATTATTATTTTAGTCGGTGACTAGTGTTTGGGGTTGGATTTCTTTGCTACCTAGCATTTCAAAAAGCAATTTGATCAGCATTTAGTATCTAAAACTCTAAACTTATTTTTGATAATTTTGATCTCTCTTGCAATTATATTACCAGGATGATGTGTGTTGAGCCTCTCTGATAGAAATAGGGTGCTGTGATGCTATTGTTAATTCAAAAAAATTGTCTGTAATGCTTTAATAGTCTATTGCCTTAGTGTTTGTGCTTTGATTTGAATGTACTTGAAGTGGGTGTTGCGTAATCGTTGTTAGGTTGGTCGTGCTAAATAACAAGATTGAAGTGACCCATATTTGTGCTAAATAACGAAAAGTCCTCAATGAAGGAATGGGTGACAACATTCCTAAGGGTAGTCTTAGTTCAATAGCCAAATTTCACAAAATCGGATGAAGTCTGAGTATTAAGGGGTGATGGGAAGTATGGGTCTTGTGTAAATTTCGTGAATGCATACTTTGATTTCGTTTCCAGGGCTTGTAAGGTCGATTCTAAGATGTGGGTTGAAATACAGGCACGTTGAATCATTCGGCGAGCTAGATCGTGCTCACCAAACGACTCGGTGGTTCTCCTACTGGTCTTAGATCGCCCAACATTCGTGATCGCCTAAAGTAGTCGTTGACTCGCCGATAGGACTTCAGACCCCCTTTGCATGCCCCCTTTTACCTTTTGTCACTGTATCTTTTGGCGGACAACCTTGTCATCGCCGAAAGTAGTCGGCGTCTCGCCAAGTAGACTTTTTCATCGCTACTTTGCCTAGATTTCAAGCTATTTCCTTCGGCGAGTTCGACCTAGATCGCCAAAGAGATTTGGCGATTCGCCGACTGGATCGGGGAGTCTTTCTACAATAAGATTCTGGTGTTTGAGTTGAGTTTTGTCTAATAACTTGATCTTTTGCAGATATGGTACGCACAAACGTAAACGATCCGCCTCAGAAAAAGGCAAAGGGAATTACATTCAATGAAGGAGGATCATGTCCTTCACAGAAACGAAATCAATATCTCCCATTGAGAGATAAAGGCACACGAAAGAAGCGTATCGCTAGAAAAAGATCAGCTATTGAGCAAGATTTTTCTGATCCGGAAGATGAACAACCCTTTATTTACCGATAAAACAAATGCAGGGATAGAACTCAGTAAACACCTATCAGAATTACATCAGTTGCAACTCCTCTGACTACCGAATCAATGCCAAACGCGACACCTCCTTTAGTGGCCCCTGCACTCCCCGTAGCTCCACCTCTACCCAGATTGCTGAACAGATTGAAAGGTAATGGTTTACGAACCATTCTAGAAGAAAAGTTACTATCTGTGGAGGGTTTGGATTGTAAGAATGTTGAGGTGCTTGACACGCTCAAGTATCATGAGTTCGAGCAGTTTAATAGGCCACGAGGCCATTACATCCACTCCTGGGTTCGAGAATTATACTTAACTTATAGGGAGTTGGTCTCAAAAATAAGAAAAAGGTTAGTGAGTTCCGACTGGTGAAGTTGGTTATGGTTAAGGGCAGGGAGGCATGTCTAACTCGACTAAGTCAGCCATGGTGTCCTTGTGATTGATAGAGATAGTACAATCACGATAAACTCTCATGGCTAGAATAAACTCACCAACAGGTGTAGAAACACTGAAAGGTTTAAGAAGTCCCTCGGGAAGGATATCAAATCTCATAGCCATATACGGAGTCACAAAAGATACACTCGAACCTGGATCAAGCAATGCATATACATCAAAAGTAAGGACTTTGATCAGATCAGTGACAAAATTAGGTCAATTCTCTTGATCTTGGCGACTGGTGGTAGCATATAGACGGTTCACTCCTACGCATGTCCTTGATGTAGCTCCTCTAGGTGCAGCTCTGTCTGTCAGCTCCCTGAAGAAGATTGGGCTTTATTACCCCTATTACCATTACCTTGCCTTTTCTTAGGGCATTCAGTCATGAAGTTACCTGTCTGACCACATTTGAAACAGCCAGTGGAGCCATCACGACATGCTCGTGGGGGGTTTCTACTGCACTTAAGACATGGAGGAGTCCAGTTGGCCTCGTGTGCCACACTACCTTTAGATTAAGCAGGCAGAGCTCCTAAGTTCTGCGAATTCTGATTCCTGAACTCACTTATGTTCTTTGGTGCAAGTGCACTAGTAGATGATGGAACAGGTCCAATTGACTTATGTTGAAAAGATGACCGGTTCGCATTATCGGCCTTTTGCTGCCTCGACTTTTTTTTTATCATAGCCTTCTTGCTGCGGAACTCTTCCTTATCTATCTAAGTATCCTCCTAGACCTACTACACATGGATCATAAGCCTTGCTATGTCCATCTCCCCTATCAACATAGTTGCCTTACCCTCCTTACTTGACAAGGGAGACAACCCAAACACAAACAAGCTCATCATTCTCCTTATATCAACAACCATTTCTAGAGCATAACGAGACATTTGAGTGAACTTGAGGTTGTACTGATGCACACTCATAGATTCCTCCTTAAGAGTGAGAAATTCTCTCACATTTTCCTCTCTCAGCTCACGGGGAAAGAAATTCCCCGTGAAGGCACTTTCAAACACATCCTAGCTCACAATTGGTGCCCCTTTGACCCTCTTTTTTTCCCATTAATTGTACCAAATCCTCAGCACACCCTTGAGCTGGTATGCAGTGAACTCCACTCGATCAATATTAGCAACATGCAAAACCCTAAACACCTCCTACAACTCCTCCACAAAGTTCTTTGGATCCTCAATAACATTTGACCGTGTGAATTTTGGAGGATTCATCCTCAAGAACTCACGGTTCCTTGATGTATCAGCCACATCCTGATGAATTCCTCTTTGTTGCCCAGCTTGGTTGGTCACTACTTACTCAACATTCGGATAGTATCCCATAACTAAAAATTAGTGACTTCTCCTTAGGGTTGAACTTCTGGTGCATTGGGTACCCCTTAATCCCGAGGATCAACATTTCTCTTAGCAGGACAACTTCGAATAGCTCTTCGTGTAGGCATGATAAAAAAACATGCAAGTACGAATTAGAAAGAAAATTTTATAGAGTTGAACTATATTGCATGAAATGAGTAAGAAGGAAGGGAAATCTTTCCTAAATGATATAGCCTCATAATTATATATGTGAAGATCTTCACATCGATAGCCATGACTTTACATACACGGCTTCATAGACACCCTAGGACTCTTTGACTCTGTGCTCTGATACCAAGTTTGTCACACTCCGAACCAACACCCTGGACGTAACTGGCTCTCGAGAATAAATGTTGGTCCCTAAGAGAACACTTAGCCTGACTCAATACATAGTGGAAGACTTTCTCAAGAATATATGACCTCAATTTGCAAAGATTAAATCAAATGTCTTAAGATAAATAACTTAGAATATTTAAAGTATTCAGCTAGCCATTAAAAGGCAACTGAAGCCTTAAAAATTATCAATGGAAATGGAAAAGACTTCTCAAAATACTACTGTGTATGAAGCCTCTAATAACTATGATGGAAGTCGGATAAGACCTATGACATCCTAACAAGACTGAAAGTAAATGTGGAAACCTCCAGAAGTAAGGAGGCTCACCAAAACAAATATGGTACTACAAGTGGTACCTGGGGATGACCTTGAATACATGTATCTGCATCATAAAAAGATCCAGGCCAAATGGCATGAATACATTGTGTAACACCCCGAGGCTAACCCTTGCACACGGACACGGGACCTGGGATCACGACTGACCCCAAGCTAACCCTGCTGGCATAACATAAGCATACTATGAGAACAAAACTGATGCGGAAACTTAAATATCATGAAAATTAAAGTGATGGGGAATACCCATTCTAAAACTGAATATATGAAATCTGAGAGTTTAATACAAGAGAAATATCAGACACAAATACTAAGTTGAATCTAACTATGTCTGAAAACAAGCCTCTAAACTGACTAGAAGTGCTGGGGCATGCCCCAGCTAAATATAGCAAAAACTGAAAACTAAATACTAGAATGAAGAAAATAACATGTCAACTGTCCTCAAAAAATGAGGACTTGCCACTGATACTGCTTGATCTGACTGCTGGGGACCTGAACATTCATCACGAGAAGATGTAGCACAGAGTATGCGTCAATACTTGTAAGGTACTTAGCATGAGGGATAGAATAAAGCTGAAATAACATATAACTGAACAAAACAAATAATCAATGATATAATCTAAACATGATGTAGACGTTAAATATTGAACTATCTTAATGCAAAGACCAAGTTCATAACATGCTGAAACTGAAATACTTAATGTACTGATAACTGGTCAATGCAATAGAGTTTGACTGAACTGTGGGAGCTACTAATAACCGACAATAAAACCATATGAGCTAAGTGTGGAGTCTGATGTATACACCCCATCGAGAGGAGCCAATATACCCGGCCAAAGGTATAGAGACATTATGGCGTGATCACTTAAATGATGCCCATAGAAGGGACTTACAACCTACGGGGCTCGTAGTTCTGGGACTATATGGGTGACTAACCCTAGTCCAACTTGGTGTTATGTTACTCCCAATAGATTCAATGACTAACACATTATAACTGAATTTCTGTAATAAACTAGATAGCTCAAAACTGACATGCAAAATGAAAATGTACATTAATATACTGATAATGACATATTCAAGACTGAGGCATGTATATCTGAAATACTGATATATCTGACCTAGCATGTGTAATTCAAGAACTAAATAAATACATAGCTAGGGTTCTGGAATTCATGCAAAAATCCAAGTAATAACATAATAATCTGATTTGGAACATTTAACTAAAAAGTTCGTGATAATCTGACGAAGTTCTAGAAACCCTAGGTTAAGTTAATTATAGGGAATCAAGGAATCTGACTGAAATCTAGGGACTCAATGGGCGAGAGGAACCCACTAGTAAAATCCCACATACCTAGTGACGAATTCCACTGAGAAATCCTTCTATTTTAGGGCTAGAACTGGAGGAAACTTGTTGCGTTCTTGAACTAGGGTTGCTCGACTTTTTCTCCTCTTTCCCTTCTAATTTTCTAATTTTTATTAAAGATCTGACTTAGGTAAGTTCTAGTTATGTTTCTAGGCTAAAAGTGACCAAAACCACGTAGTTTAGGGTTAAAACGACGTAGTTTAGGGGTCGAATGAAATAGGAAAAGACCAAAATAACCCTACTTAAAAATCTGACGGGGTTGACACGGCCACTTTAACGGACCGTGAAAGGGACCACAGACCATGAGGATGGTCGTGGTCTGCACTTGGTCCGGAAACTGGGAGTCCTGGGGTCTTGTCCACGAGCCCCTACCATGGCCCGTGTGGGGGGCCACGGACCATGAAAGTCCTTGTGGTCCTCACTTGGGTTGAGGTCTGGAGGCTCAGAGCTAAGGGTCTACTGGGTAGGCTTCACAGGCCACTCCACGATGCGTGTGAGGTACCACCGACCGCGAAAGCCCTCGTGGTCCTCACTTGGCTGTGGAGGTCTAAGGGGCTGGCTAGGGGTGCTACTGCCTCAACTTCTACGGACGCCCCCAAGACCCATCGTAAGGACCACAGACCGTGAAGGTCCTCGTGGTCCTCATTTAGGCGTGGGGGTTTGAGGTCTACATTTGGGGGCTACTGGTTCAGCCACTACGGGGGCCACCATGGCCTGTAATCAAGACCACCGATTGTAAAGGTGCCCGTGGTCTGATGTCGTGCATGGTGACATCCACATCATGACCACGGGCAGGTCAATGGATCGTGGACCCTATCATGGTCCGTGAACCCTGCCCTGGTTCACTGCTTCAGGTAGTTTTCTGCAAAAAAATTCTGGGTCTGGGTTTCGAGGTGTTACAACATATCCCCCTTGGGATCATTCGTCCTCAAATGAAGATTAAACTAGCTGAAATGGAGGGGCTGAGCTACAACCCTACCACTAAACACTGAAGGCTAATTTATGGCTGAACTAAGTTCCAGAATCATGCAATATGCTGAAAATGCAGGTACAGACTGAAGGAACATGAAATTAAACTCATTTTACGCATGAATGACTGATAAGCTGAAGTGTAACTATTACGTGGAGCTGCAGTGGAATTGGAAGGAAAGAGGTGAGGATACTTAGACTTCATGGCTGCTTTTGCTTCCCAAGTAGCTCCCTCTACAGACTGACTCCTCCACAAAACCTTGACTGAAGCGACTTCTTTGTTTCTCAGCCTTCTTACCTGACGATCAAGAATCTCAACTGGTACATCCTCATAAGAAAGACTATATTTCATGGCCACACTCTCTAATTGCACTACGGATGCTAGATCATCCACACACTTCTTCAATAGTGAGATGTGAAAGATTGGATGCACTGCTGCAAATTCTACTGGTAACTCTAACTCATAAGCCACTTTACCAATCCTTTTCAGAATCTTGTAAGAGCCTACATATCTAGGACTGAGCTTCCCTTTCTTTCCAAATCTCAGCACCCCTTTCATAGGCGACACTTTCAATAAAATCCAATCATCATCTTGGAACTCTAGTTTCCTTCTCCTTACATCTTCATAAGACTTATGGCGATTCTGGGCTGTCTTAAGTCTATCTCTAAGGAGTTGCACTTTCTCCATAGTATAATGGATTAAACCTGGTCCTATCAAGGCTGTTTCACCTAGTTCAGACCAACCAATAGGAGATCTGTATCTATGCCCATACAATGCCTCATAAGGGGCCATCTGAATGTTGGAATGGTAGATATTATTGTAGGCGAACTCAATAAGAGCAAGGTGAGCATCCCAACTACCTTTGAAGTCAATCACACAGGCTCTCAACATGTCCTCTAAGTTCTGAATGGTACACTCTGCTTGACCATCCGTCTGTGGATGAAATATTGTGCTAAGATTAACCTGAGTACCAAGACCTTTCTGAAATGACTTCCAGAAATGAGAGGTAAACTGAGGACCTCTATTTGAGATGATAGACAAAATAAATCCATGCAACCTGACTATCTCATTAAGTTAAAGCTTGCCGTAGTCCTCCGCCGAATCTATAGTCTTGACCGCCAAAAAGCAAGAAGACTTAGTGATTCTGTCAACTATCACCCAAATGGAGTCGTGTTGTCTACGAGTACGAGGTAACCCTATAATGAAATCCATGTTGATCACTTCCCACTTCCAAGTAGGAATGTTGATCTCTTAAGTCATTCCCCCTGGTTTCTGATGTTCTACCTTCACTTGCTGACACTTGGGGCACTTAGCCAAAAAATCTGCTATATCCCTCTTCATGTCATTCCACCAAAACACTTCCCGCAGATCACGGTACATCTTAGTGGCGTCTGGATGAATAGAATACCTGGAGTTATGAGCTTCTGCAAGAATATGCTGTCTCAAATCACCCACATTAGAAACACATAATCGACCCTGGTAGCGAAGCACACCATCTCCCCCTTCGGAAAATACCTCAACTCTCTGTTGATAGACTGCACCCTTGAGTTCGAGCAATATCGGATCACTGTCTTGCTTTTCCTTAACCTCCACTACCAATGAAGATTCTGATCCATTTTGAACGGTCACACACCCATTTGATATGCTCATAAGACGAACTCCTAAACGAGCAAGCCTGTGAACATCCTATGCTAGCTCTTTTATTCCTTCATCAACATGTGCTACACTACCCATAGATAGTCTGCTAGGGGCATCTGCTAGTACATTTGCCTTGCCAGGATGGTAATACACACTCATGTCATAATCCTTGAGGAACTCAAGCCATCTTTTCTGGTGAAGATTCAACTCTTTCTGGGTGAAAACATACTAAAGGCTCTAATTGTCTGTGAACACATCTACATGAACACCATGCAAGTAGTGTCTCCAAATCTTGAGTGCAAATACTACCGCTGCAAGCTCGAGGTCATGAGTTGGATAATTCTTCTCAAGCAGCTTAAGTTGTCTAGAAGCATAGGCTATAACCTTACCTTGCTGCATTAACACACAACCTAGGTGGACTCTGGATGCATCACAATAAATCACATAACCGTCTTAACCCTCTGGTAAAGTCAAAACAGGAGTTGTAGTCAATCTAGTTTTCAATTCTGCGAAGCTTTTCTCAAAATCATCTGACCACTGAAACTTGACCATCGTCTGAGTCAACCTAGTAAATGGTCAGGCTATGGATGAGAATCCTTCCACGAACCTTCTGTAATAACCCGCTCCACCCAAGAAACTTCTGATATCTATAGAAGAGGTAGGTTTGGGCCATTGTTTCACTGCTTCTATTTTCTGGGATCCACTCGGATCCCTTCGCTGGATACTATATGCCCAAGGAAAGCAACTGATTGTAACCAAAACTCGCACTTGTTAAATTTGGCGAATAACTGGAGATCTTTGAAAGTTTTGATACGCTCAAATTACACCTCCCTAAAGAAGCATAAGCGATCGTTATCAAGTAAAGAACCCAACTTGTAGGTTGGGATCGATCCCACGAGGAAAATGGTCTAGATTTAACTTTAACCAATAATTATATTCGTTTGGTCAAATTACTTCCAGAAACAAGTAATCAAATGGGGGGATTTTGTGATACAAATTGTAAGAATTCAGTAATTAATCAGTAATCAAAAGTCAATTCTAGTTGTTATCAAGATGAGAAAAGCAACTAGGGTATATGTGTTCCCCACAAGCTCATAACGAAGTAATCCTAGTAATAGCAATCCTTTCCTAGTGTACTACATGCAAAGTGATAAGTTAGGTATCTCCAAATCCTTGGTTCGGCATCTAGAGAATTTCACCCCGCACCTTGGTCTGGCTAAGTGTGTATAATTTACTGACCCTTACCTTTACCTCATATTAGACATCATAATCGATGTTTGGCTTAGTTATTACTTCGCACAAATCGACACTAGCCTATTAGATAGTATCACACTAAATCTATGTTGATAATTCTTTTCTTGTTGATTACCTCCTTGGTCCGGCAAGTAGCAACAAGGCGAGTTCTAACGCGTGCACTTGTTAAAAAGACTTCTGAACGAAAGAATTATCAATGCATGCAAAACACTATTCAAGAATTGCTTATTTACTATTCATACTTTGTTAATCGCTCATGGTTCCCACAACCCTAGTCGTGGAGTTTAGTTACCCATAATCATATGAACACAATTCATTGTTTTAGATGAAAGAATTATGAACTTACGTACGAAGAATAATAAACCCAGAAATTCAATTTGAATTGCAACACCCAAATCTTCAAAATGAACTTAGGAAATTAAAAATTGCTAAAGTTGCAAGTTAATCTCCCAAGTCAGGAACTAGAATAAAATAATATAATCTAACCCCCAAAAACGAGGTTTACAAACAAATCCAAAAATAAAAGGGAAACAAAACAAGGAAATAAAACTGCAGGACGCGTCTCCATTCCACGAGGCTGACCGACGGTCCGTAAGTCGAATGCCATTCTGTAGGTCTCTTCCGTGGCTCCATACTTAGCTTATTTGAAATCTTCACAGATCCACCTCTCTCAGTCAACTTCCACGAACAAGCAGCACGATCCGTCAGTGATACGACGGACCATCAGTACCTTCAGTCACTCTATAATTAGATTATTTCAACTCATGTACTTGAACCACTCCTCTGATCATTTCTACGGAGCTGTAGGATGGACCGTAAGTCATTTAACGGTCCGTCAGTCCCCACCGTGGTTCCACACTTGGTCAGATTTCCATGAGCTTCAATCTTGCCATGCCTGGTCGTCCCACGGCCTTTATCTATGGGGCGTCACTCATCTTACGGTCCGTAGGTGTCTCCGTAGGTGACTAATTTTCAGCACTTACCTCAGCTACATTTTCATATTTTAGCGCCTGAGTTTATTCCCTGAAATTACAGCAAAAACACATAAAAGTAACACACAAATGCCCTAGACATTCACAAATCCTAAGAGAAACATATCAATAGTACCGAAAACTCACGGTACATCAACACCCTCAACTTAAAATCGTTGTTTGTCCTCAAGAAACACATTATGACTCTAAACGACACTTGTACAGAAGCACAAAATTTCAGCCCAAGCAATCACATGGCTCTTCATCCCGACTTCTACTTTGATTGCGACTTTGTGCTCTTAAACTCAACAAGCTAACTTGTGTGGATCAAAACATGACAAAGAACGACCAACCAACACACAACATACACTATTTTACTATCACAAAGGTACCAATTTTCCGACAATGTAACTAATGCCCTTACTTCAAACGAGATCCCTCTTTTCACAAAATGAATATGACTTTTAGTACAAGGATTCATTCAACACTCACACTCAGAAATAACTTCAAGTACAATTAGTTCTCAATACCATAGGCTTGCCTTTATTTTCACTGCTTAGACTTTCCAAACTAGACTCTAGTATCACTATAGGACTTTCTTGGCTTGTAACGTAGGCTCAGGGTTAGGTGTGGTACATTTGGGTGCTTCTTAGTGACTTTCTGCCCTCCTTCACATTACACTAGGCTTTCAACCTCTTTTTGCCCTATTTTTGCCATCTTACCGTTTTACCTTCTTTCCCTTGATTTTCTTCAACCATGCATGTGACTTTAGACTTTGTAATTTTTTATTTTTTTATTTTATTTTTTTGTTACTTTCAGCTTTTTCTTACATTTTATCCTTTTCTTTAGCTTTCAACAAGTCACATCATCTCCTCTCTTTTTCAACATCAAACTCTTTTCATACCCATTTTTTCTTTCGGTTTCCTCTTTCGTAGCCACCCTCAACTTATTGATTTTCCATTGGTTAAGGTGCACAATACCTGATGTCGGGTCAAGGACAAGATTGACGTTACTCTTTACATTAGCCACCCTCAACTTAGGCTTTTGGCCTAAGTCGAGGTGCACATGTCCAAGGAAGGACCGGGGCCAACATAGTCGATTATGGGAAGGGGAGTTTGGGGTTTAGAAAGAAATTGTCTAATTTTAGGCTCAAAGCATTTGGATCAAAGGGAGCATTTATTTCATTTGGTTGTATCACTCTTTTAGGCAATTTGTGGACTTATCAGAATAAGGGCCTATGATCACTTCCTAGCCTCTAGATTGAATTGTCTTAGCAGGACTAACCGGGCAAGTTCTAGTTTTGCACAAAAACTGTTTGAACAATCAACTATTCTCACACACTCTTGGCACATAGTTTCATTATCAGATGATCAGATTACCCAGTTCAAGTTTCAGCCTAAGTCATGTCATCAAGTTGATTCATTATCATGTCATACTCAGAGCCAACACAGTCAACTTATCTTACCCTACCAAGTCTAGCACACATCACAAAATTAGGACTGGTGTCACAAAATCATAAGCCATCATGCTTCATTCTTGTTCATGCTTCTACAGATACAATCCTAACACATGCCGGTTCAACAGAAATTAAACAGTCTCTTAGGGAAAAAGAACACAAGCAAGAAAACCCCAAGAGAGGATTATGAGTTGGGTTACTTAGACTTCACCCTATCACTCACAATCCATTTACCCCACCCCCAACAAAAATAGGTGCACTTGTCCCCAATGCACACAAAAACAATAAAAAGTAATGGATTTGGGTAAAACAAACCTGTGGCGCATAGCGCCGATGAACCATCAACAAACGGAAGGGTCCGGTTTCCCGGAGCCCTCTAAATCAATACTCGGGTCACCCTCAGCAGTGCCCGCATCAAAAAGGACAGCACTATCAATAGTGTTGTCTGCCACTCTAACTGCACCATCATTTGTGCTCAGATTAATCGCCCAAGTAGGCAGAGCCTCAAAAACGGGCATAGAACGTGACGCTCCCTCCATCATCTCATGGACTCTCCGCTCCCGCAACTGCTCATCTACGATGGAAGCTTTTATGGCCGCTCTGTCTAACTTGTGTTGTTTCCTACAAGCCTTATCCGCCTTCGTGCGCTTGAGGTGTCGACTAGATTGGTGTCTCTTCCAACGGGCACGTGATGGCTGCTCCTCCACCTCATCTCCGCTAAACAGTGCACCCAGAACTGTATCATCGCCAAGTGCAAAGGGTGCAGCATGAGGCTCAACAGCGAGTGCAGCAAAAATGGCATCCACATCAGTCCGGAGGCCAGCTATATCTGTTCGGAGGGCAATCACATCAACGGTGAGGGCAAGCCTCTCCAACACTCTCACCTCGAAGGCATCTAAGTGTGCATTAACAGCTTGGACCTTTTGATCCATCATCACTGCCATCCCCTTTTCAGCTCGCTCCTCAGACTCAGCAATCAATTTATGCATCCATGGCTTCAGGTGATGTAGTAGGGTGGCCATCTGACCCTCCAACTTTTGAACTCGAGCCAATGGTATCATATTCGTTCCGGAGAGTGGAGTGGCTCGAGATGAGCTTGGGGCCTGGCTGGCCGTCTGAGAAGAGAAAGCTGGGTACTCATCAAACGGATCTGGGGGAGGCATCTCCCTGCATCTGTCTCACAGTGTGTATCAGATCCTCGCCCATAGGTACATCGATTCGAGGCCCTCGATGTGATGCTGCCACATTCGCGTCGTCCTGAATCAACCCAATGTCAAGGGTCCCACTCGCATGAACCAACTTATCACAGTGCCAAATAGGCACTCCTGCATCTCTGTAAAGCTGAAAGATCATAAAGGGGAAAGGGTAGGTGGTGGTGGTCTTGAAAGCCCTCTCATGAAATTCTCCCAGTAGCAGGCGGGGGAAATTTATATCCAAACCGGCAACCAGTGCAGCCACCATAACCTCCCTATCCCATGTGACTATATTATTGGCCATTATTGGTGACAATCTATTTCGGACCAATAGCCAAAAGAACTTGGCTGCCAAAGTAAGGGTGGCCTTCTGAATACCTAACTGAGGCGCAGCAACCCATTCCGCTCTTTCTGCATCCAAAGCAAGATGCCGAGCTAGCCATGATATAACCGCCTCCCTTTTATCTGCATTTCAGCTAAAGGCTCCCGTCCGGACAATTTCCCACCGATAATCAAATTCAGCGGTAGAGTCCACCCATATGTGGTGAGGGTTCGGGCCATAAAGGAACCGATTGATAGTGGTGTGGGATAAATTCACCGAGACACCTCGGACCATGGTGGATGTGAGGGGGTCTTGTGCTGCGGGCTTGGCGATTTAATGAATTCGCCCTTGAAGAGTGGCCGCACAGGAAGCGTAAAACTCCTGCACAATCTCCTCGCTATAAGTACCCGGATCACGAACCATCCACTCGCACTTATGCCTTTGGAAAAGCTGGTGGATATTTGGCATAGTATGGAGGCTTCCGGTGAGAACTCTGCGCTCCTCCGTGATCGTACGGGCCATCTTTTTCTTGGCATTCTTCATCCTGGCGTCACGGTAAATCTGCCACTGCCCCTCGACGCAAAATTCAGAGATAGATACCTCATCATACGAGGCTGCCACTTCATGTGCACTTGAACCGGTGTCGGACCCGGACCCAGACCCGACAGCAGAGTTGGATAAAAAATTGGACCCAGACCTAGTCGGTGACCCGATCAGTGTATCCTCCTCATCAAACTGGGAGGCAGTGACTACGTCGGGGAGCACCTTCTTGGACTGGTTCTGAGTTGCCCGAGCAGGTGTGGGTGAGTAATCCGGGTCTCGTTGCCTCTCTGTATCCTCATCGATAAGTCGTAAGGTTGGCGCCACAGATTTAGACCGGCCCCTATTTATGATGACTTTCTTGTTCGGTATCATGGTACCTGCGGAGGAGATGTTAGTACCCAACATAGAAGAAAGTACCCTACAGTGGTAACCGACGGAGGGAACCAACGGTCCGTCTATCAAGCTACGGACCGTGGACCTGCTCCGTAAGTCAGAAGTAACCAGGGCATAGGCACAGATGGGAATGACAGATATGCAGAACGGTCCGTGGGTTATTCCACGGACCGTAGTCCACCTCCGTCGTGTGAAACTAGGGAAATTTCCCAAGTGCCCCTGCCACGGACCTGATCAACGATCCGTCGACTGAACGACGGTCAGTGGACGGGGTCTCGTGGGTTGTTCTAGGCCAATAGTGTGCATCAGTGCTTATCCTGTGGCCATACAAGAGGATCAACAACAACACTAAACAAGTCTACTCATCCATTTCAACACTCCACATGCTAGTTCGTCATTCTCGAGGGTCCAATAAGTCAGTTAAGCATGCCATTCATACAAGTGATGGAACCCTAAGTCGGAACTTACATTTAGACTCGTAGTTCTACTATTTTTAAGTTAGAGTTACCTACAATCACTGACCATCGTCCCAAAGGCGTCCAAATGTCATAATTAGCATGCATCTAGGGATGATTAGCTACCCAAGGTCAATGCCCACTCCCGACTTACCCTATTCAAGCGATGAAACGTAATTTAAAGTGAGGGGACAGTCAGTTACCTTACAAGAGAAATGAGGAGTGGTGTGATTACGTGCCGAGACTTAGACTCCGACTGAATGTGACCCAATGGCGTACCGTACACGGACAGCGGACCCTCTTGAAGATAGGAATATACGGGGAAGAGGGGAAGGGTGTGAGTGTGTGGATTTGTGGGGTGAATTTCGTAGGGAGATCTAATGGAGGGTGGTGTGAGGGAGTGAATTTGTGGGATTTCGGGTGTGGAGGTGTGGGGGTGTGGATGAGTGTTTTGGAAAGAGGGGGAAATGTTTCAAACTTTGGGGTTTTTAAATAGGGGAAGTCCGGTTCGGGTAGGGCAGACTAGGGGTTTCGACCTACGAGACCCTGCTAACGGTCTGTTGGTCGATCTACGGTCCGTAGGTCGAGACCGTAGATCAGCTCAATGCTTGAAAAAAATTTAGGGACTTACCTGGGGTCTACCGACACCATTCACGGTCCGTGAAGTGAACGACAGACCGTCAACGAGGTCCGTAGACCGCTGCACCAGACATTTTTCTGCAAATTTTGCTTCTCACCCCTGTACATGTATCAGCCCTTAGCTCTTTCTTTTTACATTTTCTGGACACTTTTTAGACACGAACCCTATGCTAATTCTAGCCAACACTAAAAAAAACTAAAACACCTATCTAAATTAATAGAGAGACTCAACGAAACACAAAAACTGTTAGATGGAAAACAAAAACCTATTGTTGGCTAGATTGTACACCATGGGTTGCCTCCCAAGCAGCGCTTGATTTAACGTCGTGGCACGACGCAAGCCTCATGATTAATCAGACTTCATCAATATGATAGGCCTCCACAACTTCTTGCACACTTTCTGCGTTTCCCAGATAGATCTTGATCCTTTGCCCGTTAACCATGAACCTTGTTCCGTCACTGTTCTCAAGTTCAACAGCTCCATGAAGAAGCACTTTTCTGAGAAAAAATGGCCCTGTCCATTTGGATTTGAGTTTGCCCGGAAATAAGCGCAACCTAGAGTTGAATAGAAGCATAAGATCACCCACAACAAATTCTCGTTTTTCAATTCTTTGATCATGATACCTCTTCATCTTCTCTTTGTACAAGGCTGAACTTTCATAAGCTTTTAGACGAAACTCATCAAGCATATTCAAGTCATTCATTATTCGATTAGATGCGGCGCCCCAATCCAAATTTAGCTTCTTCATTGCCCACAAAGCCTTATGCTCTAGCTCTACCGGTAAATGGCAAGATTTCCCATATACA
>JAJOOI010008454.1:0-74213 GCA_029582585.1 Solanum bukasovii
AACTGAACATCGATCTAGTCATTTTGTGAATTATTAAGTATAAACTTAGTCGTTTTATATTAACCGGAGATCGATTTAGTCATTTTGTGAATTAATAAGTATAAACTAAGTCGTTTAATAATAATTGAACATCGATCTAGTCATTTTGTGAATTATTAAGTATAAACTTGGTCGTTTAATAATAACCGAAGATAGATTTAGTCATTTTGTAAATTATTAAGTATAAACTAAGCCGTTTAATAATAGTTGAATATCGATCTATTCATTTTGTGCATTATTAAGTATAAACTTAGTTGTTTAATAATAACTGAAGATCTAGCCATTTTGTAAATTATTAAGTATAAACTTAGTCGTTTAATAATAATGAAAGTTCGATCTAGTCATTTTGTGAATTATTAAGTATAAACTTAGTCGTTTAATAATAACTGAACATCAATCTAATCATTTTACAAATTATTAAGTATAAACTAAGTCGTTTAATAATAACTGAACATCGATCTAGTCATTTTGTGAATTATTAAGTATAAACTTAGTCGTTTTATATTAACCGGAGATCGATTTAGTCATTTTGTGAATTAATAAGTATAAACTAAGTCGTTTAATAATAATTGAACATCGATCTAGTCATTTTGTGAATTATTAAGTATAAACTTAGTCATTTAATAATAACCGATGATCGATTTAGTCATTTTGTGAATTATTAAGTATACACTAAGTCGTTTAATAATAATTGAAGATCGAATTAGTAAATATAAACAAAGTAATTTAATAACAACTAAGGCAGTTATAGGAACAACTGAAGTAGTTGTACTGACAACTAACAGTTGCACGGAACAACTATTAGAGTTGTACAAACGACTAAATAGTTGCACAGAACAACTGAAGGAGTTGTACAAACAACTAAACAGTTGCACGAAACAACTTAAGGAGCTATACAAATGACTAAACAGTTGCACGAACAACTGAAGCAGTCGTCCAAACAACTAAACAGTTGTACTAACAACTAAATAGTTGTAGAAACATCTGAAGCTCTGAAGCAATAACATGGATAATTGAAGAGAAAAAGAGACAATTAAAGTAGTTGATAACAAATACACAAAAACTGAAATAATTATATCATAAACTAACACACAAAAATAGTTGATAACCAATAGACATAATACTGATCCAAATATTTTGTAAATTAAGTACAAAAATCACCTTCATACACAACTACTCTCTCAAGGAGTTAATTCCTTCTCAAGCACCGCAACAACATACTTCATCCTAAAATTATCTTGTATGCGGGTGTTGCAGCCATCCATTTAATCATTCTTAGTGGCTTAACTCTTCGCGCTTCCCGCAGGCTTTTTTATAGAGAGAGAGTAAGGGGGAGGCACGGAAGATTGATCCGCTCCGAAAATCTGAGTTTTTCGGTTCACCCCCCTATGTGGTTGGCCTTCTTACCAGTCTGCCTCCTTTCTCTTGATGGAATATATCAATACCCGAGCTCCAGCCTTGCTTGCGTTCTTCACCGGGAATATATTAAGTTAATGAATTCTCTACAATATTTGGAGACCACTTTATCAATCAAAATTTCACCTTCTTTTTCAATTTTCGCTAATTGCTGACTTAGAGGAGAAAGAGAATGACATCGAAGTCCAATCATAATAGAGAATTCATTAATGCCAAAACAAATTGGCAAACCATTATAATCAATCCAAACCTCTTTTTTCTTTTCAGAAAAAATACGACAAAGATTAAGATCATGTACTAACTTTATTGGAAGTTTTACTGCTACATCTTTATCCAACTTCAAAAAGTGACCAACGCAAGATTTTTTAAAATCATTTTCAATATTTTATGTGATTAGAATCTTTCTAAACTCAACAAATTGAACTCCAAAACCGACTCTCGCATTGATTCTAGAATCATAAGACTCGAACTCATTCAAGTGGGTCTTAAATTTATACGTACCATTGGCAATGATTTTGACATAATCTGGAGAGGATTCAATACGTTCTTGTTCTTTTTCATCTGATTGCTCACTTTCACTTTCATCACTTTTTTCTTCTCCACTAGATTTATCTCCATCACTTTCATTACTTTTTTCCTCTCTACTTAATTTATCTCCATCACTTTCATTACATTTTTCCTCTCTACTTAATTTATCTCCATCACTCTCATCATCTTTTTCTTTTTTGCTTGAATTTTTGTTGCTGCTCTCATTACTTCTTTTTTTCACCTAATAGGTCACTGCTCTTACTACCTTTTTCCATCTCACTAGATTGTTTGCCACTATTTTCATCACTTTTTTTCTTTTCCTAATAGATCACTACTGCTCTTACTACTTTGAAGTGTTCCAGTACCTCTTTTTTTAGCAGCAGTTAAGCTCTTAGCATTTTCTCCAGCATCTGGATTGGATGAAGATGTTCCAATTCTCTTCCTCTCATATTGATGCATTATATCTACACTAAAATAGTTAAAAAATTAGTAAATAGTATAAAATTAACTTAATAGGATCAGTATAAAATGTGTAATTGTAGTACATTAAACATCAATAATTATATTATTTGTCCTACAACTAATCAATTGATCAACAACTGAACACAGTTGTCCAACAACTGTCGTAATTGTGGGAACAACTTATCTAGTCGTTCGACAACTACATGCAGTTGTTGGACCATTTTGTATCCGAAAGATATGCCTAATTATTCCTATAAACAACTTCAGTAGTTGTCCAGACAACTACGGAAGTTGTTGGCTGAAACAACTAAATTGAATTCACTAAATTCATTAATACAAAATAATTTTATACGGACGAAAAAAATTCTTTTGAGTTAATTTCAACTTCAAACGGAATAAATGCAATGCAAAACAACAAGAAAATATCATAGATAGATGATAATGATTTTCTTCTTTATGAAACCCTAGTTATAATATTTTGAAATAGAAAAGAGAAGAAAATTTACCATGTATGATCAGGAAGAAAACACAATAGAAAATGTTGAATGATTTTGAAGTTGAAGAAGAAGCAAAAAGTTTGAATTTTTTTCCAAATTTTTTTCGCTTCGTACTCCCCGTTGTCCGGTTGTGTTCTAACTGAAAAGGAACTCTTCAAAAACTAATGGGTATATACAATTTAGTCTTTAAGTTTTTATCACAATTTTAAAAATACTATTTTAAGTCCTTAAGTTTTTAAAATTAGTAGTTTAGTCCTTTTTTATTAATATTAAAAACGAGAAAATAGAAAAAAAAAAAAAAAGAGGAACCCACTTGTCCCTTTTTTTTTAATTGAAAACTTAAGAGGCATTTTAAGCTCATTTTCTCACTTCTTCAGTTGATAAACTATATAAGGTAGGAAATAAGGGGTGGCTTACAACTCTAGTTGAATGAAATTAATTATTACTCTATCCATTAAAATGAACTGAGCACTAGTTAGTTCTCATTTTCTCTCAGCAGAGTCCAGCCATGGGTATCATGGGTACTGCCCATATGTCTGATGATGTTTACTGCAAGCTCCTTGTCAAGCTGTATCAATTCTTGGTAAGGGACTAGAAGCAAGTTCGATGTGGTGATTCTGAGCAAGATTAACAAGACTTCACTATCTCTCTCAAAGTTGATTTCTTACGCCAAGGGAAATGAGGATAAAACTATTGTCATTGTGGATACTATTATCGTCGATGTTAGAGATTATAAGTTTCCAAAATTGAAGGTCATAGAAAATAACAAATAGAACAATGAAGAAAGCAGATTGAAATAAGCAATAGAAGAAAAATTTATTACTGCGCAACTCTCTTATCTTCAATATCAATCAGGATAAGTCAATATATAGACTTTTACAAAGAGTTTTCTATTACGCATAAAACCCACAAACCCACGACTACTAGGACTCCTAACAGTCGCTACTAACTCACTAAGAATCTGCCCAGTTCCTAATAATTAGGAGTTGAACATTTCAACAAAATAAAAAGGCCAACAAACATTAAATAAATGATTCCTAAACAAAATAACACTTCCAATAATGCCTCCCTTAAACTGATAAGTCACATACATCGGTTTAACTATCTTCACAAGAGATAACATGCTTCAATGTACAAACTCCCAGTAGCTTTCTTAGCTTCACGATTGCTGCATGATTGAGAGGCTTAGTTAAAATATCAGCAACATGGTCTTCACTTTTGCAATAGACAACATCAATGATCTTATCCCTTGTGAGATATCTCAGGAAATGAAATTTCACATCAATGTGTTTGCTCCTCCCGTGCAAAACTAGATTTTTGGAAAGCTTAATCACTGAACCATTCTCACAGTAAATTAGAGTTGGCTTTTGCGGAAAAAGGCAGAGTTCAGCTAGAATATTCTTCAGCCAGATTGCTTGAGTGGCGCACACAGTTGCTGCCACAAATTCTGCTTCTGTAGTTGACAACGTAACAATTGGTTGCTTTTTGGAACACCATGAAATAACACCTGATCCAAACATAAAAACATAACCAATCGTGCTTTTCCTATTATCTTTATCTCCAGCAAAGTTACTATTTGTGAAGACAACTAAATCTGATTTTCCTCCTTTTCTGTACAAAATGCCAAGATCATTCGTACCTTATAAATACCTGAGAATTCTTTTAGCAGCCAACAAGTGAGTCTCTCTTAGATTTTCCATGTACCTGCTTATTAGACTTACATAGTACATTATATCAGGTCTAGTCGTTGTCAATTACATCAAACTGTCCACAATCTTCTTGTAGAAAGTGTTGTCAATCCTTGTTCCTGTAGGATTTTTTTTCAAGCTTCAACCCCTTCTCTGTTGGTGTGGCGACAGAATTGCAATTTGTCATTCCAAATCTACTTAAAATTTCCTGGACATATTTCTTTTGTGAAATAAAAATTCCACCAGAGGACTGCTTCACTTCAATTCCCAAAAAGTAATGCATCAGGCCAAGATCCGACATATCAAACTCGATCATCATCAATTGCTTAAAATTATTAAGCAATACATGATCATTTCCAGTATAGATTAAATCATCTACATATAAGCACACAATGAAAAGCTTTCCATCTTCAATTTTAGTATAAAGTGTATGTTCATAAGGACATTTTTTAAAACCTGCGATATTAAAATAAGCATCAATGCGACTATACCAAGCTCGTGGAGCTTGTTTTAGCCCATATAATGCTTTTCTCAATCTGCAAATTTTATGTTCGCTGCCACACTTAATCTAACCAGGGGGTTGATCAACATATACCTGCTCTTGCAATTCTCCACGTAAGAAGGCAGATTTCACGTCCAGGTGATAAATTGGCCAGTTGTTCTGGGTTGCTAGTGCTACCACCAACCTGATGGTGTCAAGTCTGACTACTGGAGCAAACACCTCTTTGTAATCTACACCATACTCTTGCTTATATCCTTTAGACACCAAGTGCGTCTTGCACTTGTCAATTTCACCATTCTCGTTGAGTTTGGTTTTATAAACCCATTTAACTCCAATTGTTCTTTGCCCTTTTGGTAGATCAGTAAGCTCCCAAATGTCTTTTTTTCCAATTGCCAAAATTTCAGCATCCATTGTCTCCTTCCATTTTGTTTCTTGGACAACACTTTCAAAATTTATTGGGTCACAATTTGCGAACAATGCAAAATGAGCACTTGGCTCATCATTGATATTGACACCGGTTACCTGGTAGTCTTGCATCCATGTAGGTCGTCTTCGGACACGAGGAACAACTTTCTCTGTTTCGATAGGTTCTTTTGTAGGTGGCAAAACCTCAATAGTTGGGCCAGCAGTTGCTGGAATTTCAGACCTTGGAGTTGTATCCTCATATTCATCATCGCATAGAACTTGACTAGACAACTTTTCATCCCAATTTCAAGTATTGTCTTCATAAAAAACAACATATCTACTAGTCACTATCCTTTTTGTCAAAGGATTAAATAGCTTGCACGCCATCAGGTTTGTGGTGGCACTGGCAGCCCAGATAAACTTTCTCCGCTTCGATAGGTTCTTTTGTAGGTGGCAAAACCTCAACAGTTGGAGCAGTAGTTGCTGGAATTTCAGACCTTGGAGCTACATCTTCAGATTCATCATCGCATAGAACTTGACTAGACAACTCTTAATCCAAGTTCCAAGTATTGTCTTCATAAAAAACAACATCTCTACGAGTCACTATCCTTTTTGTCAAATGATTAAATAGCTTGTTGATTAAAGTTTCAAGGACACTTCTTCCAATTCTAAGCATCAACGATCGTTAGTTAATATAATAACCCAACTAAATGAGTTGGGGTCGAATCCCATAGGGAGCGGTACATGTTTAAGATTTAATCGGTAAGTCCGAACATGTTTGAATCATTCATAGGAATAGACATTATCGAATAAAAACATAATTCAAATCAAGGGGTGACACGAATGTCAATTAAGGGGGTTTTGGTTTTAGTTATTAACTATAGCAGCAACAAATTAATACAAAAATAACAATAGAGAGACAGATTCTTGGGATGTGATTCGATTACGGGCTATTATAGACAAATGGGTAATTGCAACTGTTAGAAAATCGTTGTAAATCAGTGAATAAGCTAGACTATAGAGGAGGTAAATTTTCTCTCGAACAATTTACCCGAATCAAGTTGATTTCTCTCGAATATCAACAAGCATGCAAAATAAAAACAACATACACTTTAGTCCATTCACTCTCTCGAGCTGAATGTGTGGAAAAGGGTTTAGGATTCACTCTCTCGAGTTGAACCCATGACAACCCAATACCCATAAACCATTAATCAATAATCTTTGTTTTAAAACCTCTCTCTCGAGCAAGCCAAAAACACGAAGGTAGCACTGCATTTGCAACTACAATTCTTTAATCTAAACCACAATTACTAATTGAAATCACTTCTAAATAGCAATTACACTAACAATTAGCAACTCCCATTAGCTAAATCAACCTGTAATCACATAATCACACCCCAAGAATTAGCGTTTTAGCTAGACATCATAAAAATATAGAAATCATTACTAAATTGTGTTTCCATCCACTGGGTACGATTAATTTCATCTTTACAAAGTTCCAAATTGAAGAATCTCAAAGACCCACTTCCAATTTCTCAAAAATGGAAAACTTCAATTCTTCAAAGTTAAGGAAAACTTGTCTCTCAGTTCAGAATATTCAATATTAAAAAATAAGATACTTGATAATGATAAAAGCTTTATAAATTAAATGTTCAAAAATGTATTTATAGTTGCCAAAAATATACTGCGAAGGTACATTCGTCGCAATAAGTCGGGCTCGCTGATCCACTCGACAATGCTCCCTTTAGCCAATTTCATCGCTTTTTTGTCTTGGCCTTCAGCATCCTCCAGGTCTGTAACTTTGGGTGATATAACACTGCATCGTGGAACCACTCGGCGATCCGCCGACTTGACTTTCTCCTTCAGGGCTTGGCACACTAGAACTTTAGGCAATCAAATGGCCACTCGGCGACTCGCCAAATGGACTTGGCGATCACCAGGCTCTTTTTTTTTCCTTCTTTCAACTCGCTTCTTTCCGTTTTGCAACTTAGTGTCCTTGCTTTGTTCCTCAATCCAAATACCTGGAAATCAAGGATTTTACATCAGTTATTTGCACAAAATAAGCATTTGAGGACACTAAACCTATACAAATAAAGCCCTAAATGAGTCCAAATCTAGGACTTATCAACACCCCCAACATAAACGTTTCCTTGTCCTCAAGTAAAAATCAAGTTCAGCAGTTCAAAAAGGATGTTTCAAACAGTGCTACACCAGAACCAATCATGAATGCACACAACAAGACTCAACTTACTCAAGCAAGGATCAACTGTGCACTTAAAGGTTCAAGTTGTGACTCACCACTATGTAAGATTCTCAAGTTCACAATACTTGCTTCAAATGCAAGTTCAAGCTCAACAAAGGTACTCAAATGCCCTCACACAAAGATGATTCCACATTCACACACAATGGTTCAACAATTTATAGTTCCGAAATTAAAAGCAACTCTCACACTAAAAAGGATGAACACATGCATGAATTCACCCATAGGTTTGCCCTTATTTTCCAGCCAACATTTGTTTCAGCTCACTTCAAGATCAAAAAGGTCTTTTCAAGGCTTGTAATGGGGCTGAGTGTAAAGGTATAGTCATTTAGGCTCAGTGGTTATTATCCTCATGAAATGTGGTGTGAACAACACTTCCTTTCCTTTTCTTCATCATTCTCATTCAAGCTCACAACTCACTCCATTATTAACTTTCCATGGAATACCGGACACCCCATTTTCTTTTGCACTTTCATAACTTTATTTCAAAACCTTTTCGTTCTTTTTCTTTTTCTCTCTTTTTTTATGGAGGGGTTCCATCTTTCTCAAAACTATGGATCAAGGGGTATTCTTTTGCATTTCTTGATTTACCTTCTCTTTCCACCACACCCCCAACTTAGGCTTTTGACCTAAGTTGGTTATTCAAACAAACCACAATTCATGAGGATTATGGGTGAAGGGAGAAAGAGAGGTCTCATTTGCATCAAGTTTCTTCCAAAGAAAAAGGACAAGGCTCAAAGGGGTTCAACATGGTTCACACACTCACAAGGTTGGCCACAAAAGAGGTATAATGTCAAATTGTTTCACTCTTTAAAATTGTTGCCTAAGATCATTTTAAGAGCTTGAATCACTTAGTCAACCAGACCAATGGGGCAAATTCTAGGTGTCATCACATATGGTTCACGGCAAGCTCATCACACAAGACATTGACACTAATGTCAAACAAGACTCCACACTTTCGCTAGTGTGCAATGTTCATCCCAAGAGACTCAATTTGATAACCGGCTAGTCACAACGATATGCAAAAAGTTCACATATTGTTTATGCAACTTCATTTGGCCTCATCGTAGCCGCACATTCATTTTTGTTCGATTATGAGCACTATTCAAGTCATCGGTATTGATCAAGACCGATACTCAAATTTGCAAAACAACAGCCACATTCAAACACAATCAAGAGGTGGCACAAAATTTTCAACAAAGGTCAAACCATTTACAATTAAAACAAGGAGCCACAAGCTCAAATATCAAAACAGTGTTAAAACACGAATATCAACACAAAATCCAATATATACACAAAAATCATAATCACAAGAGGTGGGTATGGAAATACCTCACCCCACCACAAATAAAAATGAATTTGTCCTCAAATGCAATAAAATATCCAAAAAGTAAATAAAGATGACAGAGAGGGAGGTAAAGAGGGATCATGTCTACACAGTCGCTCCATCTGTCGGGGTATCAGTGCCCGATGCAACACTCTGAACTTAGGCATCAGTGCCCAAAATCTCCCCAGAAGTACCATCTCCACTGGATCCAGCCATGGTAATGTCTCTCAAAGAGATATGGCGAGCGGTCTGAAACATCGCATCCTCTAAGTCTGCGAGATCATCATATACCTCAGCATCTCGCACCTCTATCTACTCCTCGTCAGTCTCTGCCTCCGACTGATCAGCTGCTATGTCATGTATTTGTACATCTCAGGTGGTAGTCGGAGGAATCTCAGATGTAGCTGGAGCATCTTCTGTCTCAGCTGCCTCAAATAGGGTGGTGAAGTCTGTAGACTTGAGATAGTACACATCTTTCCTCAGATTTTCCACCTCAACTCTCAAAGTCGTCACCTCTAAAGTAGCCCCCTGTCTACTCTCACAAGTCTTAACTCTCGCAGTGAGAGTGTCAATCGATGCTCGTAGGGGTGTCAGTGCAGCTAGGATGGCAACCTCTATCATCCATGGTACAACAGCCTCCAGTTGAGTACCCTCACATCCGCAGAATGGGCTAAGTTCCCCATCTTCAGGAGCATGGCCTGAGTGATCTTGGTGGGCAGGGCTGCAGTAGAAGTACCAGGAGTCTGGGAAGAAGAAGTACCTGAAGGCCCGAAGGCCGGAGTAGGCAAAGATGCCTATGCAAGTATAAAGTCAATGTCCACCTCTCAGGATGTATTTACCGGGGTTGCTCTCCTCCTTTAAGCCTCATCCCTAGTGTACTCGGCCTCAATACACCGAATGTCAGTGGAGGATGTGGAGTGACCTCAATATCTCTCATCGCGTCCCGGGGAACTCCAGCACGCCGGCACAACTCTGTAATCAGCACTGGGAATAGTAGGGAGGTCTATCTCTGCTTGGCCCTCATGGCCATCTCCTGCTCTATGATAAGCCCTATGTCAATGCTCTTCTTAAACATAATCGACCAGAGGTAGGCCGCCTTAGGATGGTGGAGAATGGACTCATTCTGGGATGGCATAATAAAGCTGCTGATGAATCCAAACCAATATCGTGCAGCTACACTCAAGTCCTTCTTCTCGATCGAGACTCCTGCCTCAATCCACCTCGAAGTGGTGTCAAAGATTAGGGGAGCTAGCCAGCCCTTGAGCTCATACAATAATGCTCTAGTGGTAGCCAGATTGTGGTAGTCAAAATCTGACCCTTTTTCAAATACCGCGTTGATGTGATCATAGATACAGTGCACTACTGTCCCCCGTACCATGATGGACCCCACTGGTCTGAAGGTACTGGCTTTCTTCTTGTCCTTAGGAACCAGGTCACCATATGCCGAGTAAAACTCCTAAACCCATGTAGGAATATAGGGGCCACGGGGACTGGTAAACCGTTCAAAGAGATGATACTGGAGTGTCTCCCTTACCCTGGAATATTTGCCATCTAGGCCCTCCATAGAAAGTAGCTTCTCCTCCAGAACAGTCCGCAACCCATCGGATTATAATCTGTTGAGTAGCCTGGGGGAAGGGACTTGTACTGGGCCACAGGTGGGCAATGTACTAGCTACAGGAGGAGTGGCTGTTGGGACTCTAGATGAGTCAGGACGAAACCAAGCACGAAGCTCTGCTCGCCTGGAATGAAGTGGCTGGTCATCATTTGGCTCATATAATGTAGCCTGGGAGTCAATGGACTCTCTCTCCCTGCCGGAATTGTGCTCCGAAACCTCAGAAACTGGCTTATTGCCTTTACCCTTGCCTCCCTTTGGAGGCTTTGTTCTTTCCTTCTTAGGAGGATTAGCTTTTCCTTTATTTATAACTACGCCCTGTGCTCGTTTACGGGACGGCATATCAAGGTTGGTTCTAGTCATATCTTCAAAAACATCAAAAAGAGTTAGAAACAATTCAAGTAAAGTTGTAGAAAATAGTTGCAGACAAACTCGCCGAACCGATCGGCGAGTCGCCGAATCACTTTGGCGAGCCAAATCGGGTTCGCCGAAAGGATTGGCTTCAAAATTTTCTCAAACAATTGGCATGTTGGAGATGGAAGGGGCTTTCGGAGAATCTCCGACAGCATTCGGCCAGCAAGAACTAGCTCGTCGAAAGTTACAGTGCATTTTAGGGGTTAGGGACGCAGAAAGGGCAATCAAGAAAGACTTTCAGCAAGTCGCTGAGTGCACTCGGCGAACTCAGGCTTCTCGCCAAAAGTTACAGAATCCACACTCAACAATTGCTTGAAATTAAAAACGATATAGGGGGATTCGGCGAACCGTCGAGTGGTTCGGCGAGCTCGACCTAGCTCCCCAAACTGCCCAGCAGGCCTACTTTCAACCTCATCTTCCAAATTCAACCCCGCAGCCTCCGAAAACAAAATCAAAACATGCACACATTCAATTAAGCTAAGACCCATTACACCCATACCCCGGGATACTCAGACTTCTCCCAGTTTGGCCAAATTTGGTCATTTGACAACTTTAGCCCTTAGAAATGACGTCAAACGCTCCATCATCAGGAAAAATATGTCATTTAGCACAAATGCAGGTTACTTAGACTTCACCCGACTAGACCCAACACCAAATTAGCACAACCCAACATTTTTGATCAATTTTAAGGCATGTAAATCTCGGGAAATCAACAGTTAGGCATTATAGGCATGATATTCAAATTAAAACAGGCACACACGCATATAATTACGATCAGAGAGGCCCAGTACACATCACTAAGATAAGACAATTGCAAATGAGTAAAAATTACTAATTACAAGTTTGGGATTCGGAAAACCAACCTTAGAAGCCGAATAAATAAGATGTAACGCTAGGCGGCAACGACATCCACTCCGAACACACAATCGACGACCAAAAAGTAGTAAAAACACAAAAATATGGGAAATTATAGTGCGGGTGTGAGTTTGGGAAGTTGAAAAGTAAGGGAATGTGAAAGATTTTGAACTTTTAAAACTTTGGCCTTCAAAACCGTTCGGTTCTCGCTCATTCGGCGACATTAGTTTTGCTCGCCAACCCACTCGACGACACGCCGAGTGGGCATTTACCTTGCTAAGTTTTACAGGACCTCCAGCTAATGTGGGGGTCCAAACGGCAGACAAAGTCGTGATCGCCGACCTGTTTGACGACACACCGATTTGCTTCTAGGCTCGCCGAGTCTTACAGACTCCAACCTTAGAAATTCTTGAGTCCAACGACGGTCCAAGTCGGGTTCGCCAACCTCTTCGGCGAGTCGCCGATTGGGCATTTAGCTCACCAATCTATACTTTCCACACACATTCCACACTTTAACCTGCACAATCAACACACGATTATTTTAAAAACAAAATGAAAGCAGTAAAACTTGGGTTGCCTCCCAAGAAGCGCCTTAGTTAACGTCGTGACACAACGCAATTTCCCACTCAATTTTGATTTGTGGGACAGAGAAGAGACAACACATAACCCATTTGGGCCTCTAGTAGCTGAATAGACATGGAATAGAAAGCAGTCATCTGATTCAACAATGAGAAATTCTCTTTTATCTCATTTAACACTTTGTCGTGTTCTTTGACTTTGTGAAGAATGAGTGAGAGTATCTCTTCTGTTTGTCCACCCTCTTATTCCTTGAACTTTCTACGCTCATAAGGAGGAATGTAACGATCTTTCTTTTTGTACGGTACCTCCAATTCCATAATTTGTTTGGCAACAAGATCCAGCTGAGTCAACAGTGTGGCCAAAATCTGGTCTTTCTCAGTCTCCTCGTTCGTCTTGGCCATATGATCAAGGAGCTGGGCTGCTATTGCATAGGGTAGTCGTGTAAGACCACAAGAAGAAATTTGGTCAGCCAATCCTCTGTTCTCTGGACCAAGACCTCTATAGAAACAGTCCAGTAGCATTTTATCTGAGATTCCATGAGCTGGGCATTGCAGCAGTAGTGACTTAAATCTCAACCACAACTCATGGATTGACTCACCTTCCAATTGCCTGAAACTTAGGATGTTATCTCTAAGAATCATCATTCTCAAAGGAGGGTGGGATCCATCTGGTCATCGTTGCTACGAGACATGCTCATTTCTTCAGTTCTAAACAAGCAACAGGAAAACCAAAACTAAGAGTAAGTAGATTCAACTATGACTAACAAGAACAAAATTCAACTTAAATAAAAGAATCTTAACTAACACCACTCCCCGACAGTGGCGCCATTTTGATTAATGTTTCAAGGACACTTCTTCCAATTCTAAGCGTCAACGATCGTTAGTCAGTATAATAACTCAACTAAATAAGTTGGGGTCGAATACCACAGGGAGCGGTACGTATTTAAGATTTAATCGGTAAGTCCAAACATGTTCGAATCAATCATAGAAATAGACATTATCGAATAAAAACATAATTCAAATCAAAGGGTGACACGAATGTCAACTAAGGGGGTTTTGGTTTTAGTTATCAACTATAGCAGCAGCAAATTAACACAAAAATAACAATAGAGAGACAGGTTCTTGGGATGTGATTCGATTATGGGCTATTACAGACAAATGGGTAATTGCACCTGTTAGAAAATAGTTGTAAACCAATGATTTCTCTCGAACAATTTATCCCGAATCAAGTTGATTTTTCTCGAACATCAACAAGCATGCAAAATAAGAACAACCTACGCTTTAGTCAACTCACTCTCTCGAGTTGAATGTGTGGAAAAGGGTTTAGGATTCACTTTCTCGAGCTGAATCCATGACAACCCAATACCCACAAACCATCAATCAATAATCTTTGTTTCAAAACCTCTCTCTCGAGCAAGCCAAAAACACGAAGGTAGCACTGCATTTGCAACTACAATTCTTTAATTTAAACCACAATTACTAATTGAAATCACTTCTAAACAGCAATTACACTAACAATTAACAAGGCCCATTAGCTAAATCAACCCATAATCACATAATCACACCCCAAGAATTAGCGTTTTAGCTAGACATCATAAAAAGATAGAAATCATTACTAAATTGTGTTTCCATCCACTGGGTACGATTAATTTCATCTTTACAAAGTTCCAAATTGAAGAATCTCAAAGACCCACTTCCAATTTCTCAAAAATGAAAAACTTCAATTCTTCAAAGCTAAGAAAAACTTGTCTCTCAGTTCAGAATATTAAATATTCAAAAATAAGATACTTGATAATGATAAAACCTTTATAGATTAAATGTTCAAAAATGTATTTATAGTCTCCAAAAATATGCTGCGAAGGTCCATTTGGTGCAATTAGTCGGGCTCACCGATCCACTTGGCGATGCGCCCTTTAGCCAATTTCATCGCCTTTTTGTCTTGGCCTTCAGCATTCTCCAGGTTTGTAACTTTGGGCGATATAACACTGCAACGTGGAACCACTCGGCAATCCTCTAACTGCTCATTTCTCTCACCGACTTGACTTTCTCCTTCAGGGCTTGGCACACTAGAACTTTAGGCGGTCAAATGGCCACTCGACGACTCGCCAAATGGACTTGGCGATCACCAGGCTCTCTTTTCTTCCTTCTTTCAGTTCGCTTCTTTCCGTTTTGCAACTTAGTATCGTTGCTTTGTTCCTCAATCCAAATACCTAGAAATCAAGGATTTTACATCAGTTATTTGCACAAAATAAACATTTGAGGATACTAAACCTATACAAATAAAGCCCTAAATGAGTCCAAATCTAGGACTCATCACTTGTAAGCCATTAGGTTGGTGGTGGCACCGGCATCCCAGAACAACTTTCTCTGCTTCAATAGGTTCTTTTATAAGTGGCAAAACCTCAACAGTTGGAGCAACAGTTGCTGGAATTTCAGACCTTGGAGCTACATCTTCAGATTCATCATAGCATAGAACTTGACTAAACAACTTTTCATCCCAGTTCCAAGTATTGTCTTCATCTAAAAGAACATCTCTACTAGTCAGTATCCTTTTTGTCAAAGGATTAAATAGCTTGTACGCCATCAGGTTGGTGGTGGCACTGGCAGCCCAGAGCAACTTTCTCTGCTTCGATAGGTTCTTTTGTAGGTGGCATAACCTCAACAGTTGGAGCAGTAGTTGCTGGAATTTCAGTCCTTGGAGCTACATCTTCAGATTCATCATTGCATAGACCTTGACTAGACAACTCTTCATCCCAGTTCCAAGTATTGTCTTCATCAAAAACAACATCTCTACTAGTCACTATACTTTTTGTCAAAGGATTATATAGCTTGTACGCCATCAGGTTGGTGGTGGCACTGGCAGCCCAGAACAACTTTCTCTGCTTCGATAGGTTCTTTTGTAGGTGGCAAAACCTCAACAGTTGGAGCAGCAGTTGCTGGAATTTCAAACCTTGGAGCTACATATTCAAATTCATCATCACATAGAACTTGACTAGACAACTCTTCATCCCAATTCCAAGTATTGTTACATCAAAAACAACATCTCTACTAGTCACTATCCTTTTTGTCAAAGGATTAAATAGATTGTACGTCTTGAACATCTCGCTAAGACCAACAAAGACACACTTAACACCTTTATCATCAAGTTTCTTTCTTTTTACATCTGGTACATGTACATAGGAAATGCAGCCAAATTTTTTAAAGTGATCTATAGTCGGTCTCCTTCCACTCCAAGCCTGCTCTAGTGTCACATCTCGAAGAGCAAAAGTAGGACTTTTATTCAAGATATGGATGCTCCAATTTACTATTTCCGGCCAAAATGCCTTCGGAACTCTTCCACGAGCCAGCAAGCTTCGAACCATGTCAAGAATGGTTCTATTCTTTCTCTCTGATACACCATTTTGTTGAGGTGTATATGTTGTTGTGAGCTCTTTTCGAATGCCACAAGACTCACAAATTCTTCAAATGCCTTAGAGCAATATTTACCTCCACGATCTGTTCGAAGGCTTTTTATGGTCTTTCCTGTCTCATTCTTCACATGGGCTTTGAAATTTTTAAATATATTAAAAGCCTCTAATTTTTCCTGCAAAAAATATACCCAAGTCTTTCGGGAATAATCATTAATAAAGGTAATAAAATACATTTTGCCTCCATTAGATATTGGTGTTATTGATCCACAAATGTCTGAGTGAACCAACTCCAACATCTTTTTTGCTCGCCATGACTGCCTTTCGAAAATTGAGACCGGTGTTGTTTGCCAACAACACATTCTTCACAGACTTGAGAAGGAACAACAATTTTAGGAAGGCCCATCACCATATTCTTCTTTTGAAGGATCTTAAATCACCAAAATTTAGATGACCATATCGAAAATGCCACAACCATGAAGGGTCTTTCACTTCCGCCATAAAAAAAGAATGGACATTTTCAATCTTCAAAGGGAACAACCTATTATGACTCATTTTCACATTAGCGATAACTCCTCTAGAAGGATCAGAAATTTCGAAAGAATCGTTCCTAAGGGTGATGACATATCATTTTTCTAACAATTGACCAGCACTCAATAAATTATTTTTCAAAGCAGGAACATAAAATACATTAGATATTGTTTCCACACACCCATTCTTAATTCTAAAATTGATATTACCCTTCCCCATTACATTCACAATGGAGAGATCACTAAAACCAATCGTCGAATGGAAGCTTTCATTAAAATAAGAGAAAGAAAACTTACTTCCAGTCATGTGGTTACTGCAACCAGTATCCACATACCAAATAGCTTGCTACTCAGGCTCATTTTTTATATGGACTGCCATTAACAAGGTTTCTCCTTCATTGTTCTCAATAAAATTTGACTTTTCTTCTTTCTCACTAGGCAACCAAGTACGACATTCAAAACAATAATGGCCAAATTTATGACAGCGATAACATTCTACCTTAGATTTGTCAAAATCTTTTTCTCTGCCTTTTGCCATAGTCATCATTAGCTCTAAAATTCCTACTGCAGTCTTTGTTGCCACCATCCCTATTCCCTCGATCTCCTCTCCCTCTTCCTCTAAATCGACTCCTTCCTCTAGAATGGGAAGAAATAAAAGTAAAAGCCTTCAAGGCCTTCTCCTCAAAATTTTAACTTCGGTTCATCTTTTGCTCATGTACCAACAAGGAGCTTTGCAATTCGTCAAGTGACAAAACATCTATGTCTTTTGACTCCTCAATCGAGCATACAACATAATCATATCTTAGTGACAGGGAACACATTATCTTTTCAATAATTGTGACATCGTTCATTTTCTATTCATGAAATCGCATCTTATTGCTTATCTCCATGGTTCTAGTGCAATAGCTAGTGAAATCCCTCCTCAAGGCTTGAAGTTATGCTCTTTTCACTCTTGTAGTACCTTGATACTTCTTTTTCATGGAGTCCCATATATCTTTGGAAGTTTCTTTGCAAAGAATAGTTTCCAAGACAAGCCGCTCAATAGCCTGAAAGAGGTAATTTTTGGCCTTCAAATCTTTCAGCTTTCTTCCTTCAAACTCAGTCTTTTGAGCATTCGTCAAAACTTGTCCTTCCACTGGAGCTCCATTCCATCCTCGACAATTGGTCAATACTCCTTTGACCGTAAAAAGTTTTCCATCAGCATACTCCAATGGTCATAGTGACCATCAAAATGAGGGATGTATGCTTGCACAAAGTTGCTTTCTGAAGCCATAGATGAATAATGAATTTTTGGGTGAACTCTCCTCACATGTGTTTTTTTCTAGATTACACCTAGCTCTGATACCATTGATAGAAAATAACAAATAGAACGATGAAGAAACCAAATTGAAATAAGGAATAGAAGATTGCACAACTCTCTTATCTTCAATAGCAATCAGGATAAGTCAATATATAGACTTTTACAAAGAGTTTTCTGTTACGCATAAAACTGATAAACCCACTACTACTAGGACTCCTAACTGACACTACTATCTCACTAAGAATCTGCCTACTTCATCATAATTAGGAGTTGAACATTTCAACAAAATAAAAATGCCAACAAACATTAAATAAATGAGTGGATGTTTGACAATCGATCAGCTGGCTCTCAAGGATCCACTTGGATAGAACACACTTCTCCTCAGAAGTCCTAAGGATGCATGTGAAGCAGCGAAACACTTCAGTCCAGCTCCAAGTTTTTCCTAGTAAGGTTTTAGCGAGACACATTATCTATGGACATCTAAGGGGCAGCGTTATAAAATTTTATAGTGTGGATGTCCACTACACCAAGAAGTTACTATCACTAATTATCTCCATTACTTCCATCCATTGTGTAGATAACCTCCACCTCTATGATCGTCATTCTTGTAATCTTACACCTCCATAACCTCCTCCATTATCTTCGTGATTAATATCATGTTTATGAATAATGACTAACCTTTGGTATGCCTCTATGTAACACTATACATAAAGGCATAAGAGTTCATATTGTAAATACTTGGATACTTGGAAGAATAAAAAAAAAATTCATCTCTTGTCTCTCTATTTCTATTGCATTCATCTTCTATATTTTTTGTCTTATTTTTCTTTAATTTTACAACGCATGATTATGTGCTTAAGTATGTCATAGTTTGAAAAACTTTCTATTTCTACTTATTTTGACTATTGAGGGAGTTGGATAGGCCCGATGTAGAGAGATGAGTATATTTTTAGGAAATTTTATATGGTACAACAAAGATGTATTAAATATTTATTATTCATAATTATATATTTTTTTAAAATTATAATTTATAATTATTCTTTGTTCTCTTTAGCTTCTCTCTTTCTCGCTCTTTTTTTCTTACCACCTTTATTTTCCGACCCTTATGTTATCTTTTTATTAATTTTTCCCTGTAAGTTTTGCTTCTTCTTCCCTTTTATCCTTGTTAATTGCTTTGGTTTATGTGTTAAAGTTCAAGGGAAATTTTTTATTCTTAAACTTCAAGATCTAATCTTTGTCTTGTATTTAATTGTTTTAGATTTAATTTCAAATTTTGAGCTTCTCTATTAAATTACCTCTTTAATGCATTCCCTTTCTTTTAGTGTATGTCGGTTCTAAGTATCAAATGATATAAATTCGTAACAATTGATAAGTAATGGTTATGTAAGTGGAATTGGAATATATGAATATAGTTTTATGTACTTTTAATTTGTAATTTTGTATACACTTGGACCATTTTGCCTAATAGTTGGTAAATATCAAAATTATCTAAAACCCAAATTATAGTAAATTTTAAAAATTCCTCATATATATATATTTGCTTGTTTGTATTGGGTTACATTACTTTGATCCGATTGTTTCATAGGGTCAACTCAACGAACGCATCATGATCCAACTCATAAAAATATCACACATTGGCAGTGACGGAGCTAGGATTGAATTTTTCATAAGGGTTCAAAATCCGAAGAACTAAACAAACGAAATAACCGATGAGATTCGACATCTAATTTTACGTAGTAATATTTTCCGTCGAAGTGAGTTCAGATGAACCCCTAACAGAAGGCTGGCTCTGCCCCTGCACATTGGACGTGTTTGAGTTGATTTTGGCACTCATATATCTAAGGGGTAATTTGATAGTTGGATAGAAACAAGTTATTCATGTATTAGTTTTCGTATCACTCATGATATGACGAACTCAGAATTGAATGCATAAAAAGAAGAAGAAAGATTGAACTTACAATTACAGGATCAAACATCTAGCTAAAGCTCATCGCCAATGGTTGAGTGGGGAATTCTTGATCACATTTATCAAGAATTCACAACATTTACCTTTTACTTGTATACATTTCTTCCACTAACAAAATAATTAAGCATCAACCTGCAGAGCATTTCCTTTTTAGTGTTATGTTAATTAGAAGTTGTGTTTCAAGAACAAATGTTCATGAGGAGAAGCTGGTCCAATTTCTTCTTCCAAACTTCTCAATCCATCAGTTCCATTTCCACAGTTCCTACTTTCTAAATTCTTTGCTTCAACATCTGCGTCCGATACTGAAGACTTTCTTCTCTGAGATGATGCTACACTTGGGAATGTAATCCACGAAGGAGCTCTGAATTCGACATACCTCTGATCCTCAGTTTCTGCAACATCTGTTGTTTCTGATGTTGATCGATTTGATGAGGACTTCTTGTGCATTCTGCTGCTTCCTAGAACAACCTCTGTTGGCAAGATAGGCTGGTCATTGCTTGGACTACCCATCAATTGAGCAAGTGCTCTCTCCAAAGCTGTTGTTACTTTATCCATTGACGGCCTCTCTTTCCCTCTCATCCTCACGCATTTGCTGGCTATATTAGCGATTCTTCTAAGAGCTTCAGCATCAGAAGGTGATTTCAAAACTGGATCCAGTATTGCTTCTATTTCACCAGCTTTGATTAATGGGACTGCCCATTCCACTATGTTCCCTTCATCGTATTGCATGTCAATAGCTTTCCGACCACTGAGAATTTCCAAAAGCAAAACACCAAAGCTATAGACATCAGATTTGGTTGTAAGATAATGTAGTCTGTAGTACTCGGGATCAAGGTACCCAAGTGTCCCTGCTGGTAACTCAGCTAATGGGGAACTGCTATTAGCAGGTCCAAGCAAGGAAAGCCCAAAATCAGCTACTCGAGCATTGTGTTCTTCATCTATAAGGATGTTTGAGGACTTGATGTCTCTGTGAATCACAGGTGGACATGCATAACCATGCAAATATTCGATTCCCCGAGCAGCTTGGACTGCAATGGTTACCCTTCTTATCCAATCCAATTGCTCCTTCTTTTTCCCGTGTAGATGTTCATGCAACGAGCCATTAGCCATGTACTCATAAACTAGAAGTCTCTCTCCACCTTCTTCACAATAACCTAGCAAATTGAGCAAATGAGCATGATTCAACCTGGACAGCAAGTCTAGCTCATTGTGGAACTCCTTTGAATTCTTCTTCATGTCAGATGACATTATAGCCCTCTTGACAGCAACCACAGTACCGTCCTTCAAAATGCCCTTGAAAACACACGAAAAGCTACCCTTTCCAACTTGTGATTCTTCTTTGAATCCCTCAGTTGCTCTCTCAAGATCTTCATAAGTAAACATCTGAGCTCTCCTTATTTTAAGATCATCCAAATCAGCCCTATCTTTAGCAATTTCCTTTGGGAAAGTACCATTCTTCCTAGGACTAGGACCTTTCCCTGAACATCTACAGTTCCTTAATTTGTAGCGAACATATACGATCGAAGTTAGAGATACAACACTCACCAAGAATACTGCAAATGCAACCTCAGCAACAATTACTGGTAACTGGAGTGACCAAAATTTAGCGTTCTTCTTCCCAGAAATAGCAGTAGAACAGCTGTTTAGGCAGTCAACAGAGGTACAACTTGAACAATTATACGTGCACTGACTGTCCGTAGATGAAGTGCATTGAACCTGTTGATACATTTCAGCAGGGCAGCCATTGGTGCAGGGAAGGCAAATGCGAGAATCAGGAGACTTGCAAGTTGCACTTCCGTTGTTAAACTCATAGAAGCCAGATGCACAGGGTCTAGGCTTGCAGACTCCAGGAGAAACAGCGAGTGGTAGCGATGAGGGAAAACCAAACCCCCAACAAACAGGCAAAAGTGAAATTTCCGCAAGGATACCACAAGTGAAGTAGTCACCAGCTGCTATCTCATAAAGCCTAACTCCACTAGGAGGTGGTGTGCTTTTCTCAACTCTGTAACCCCAGCAAACGACATGACGGTCATAGCTCCTAATCCCACAAGCATGAAACTTACCACCAACAACAGATATAATTGGATCACTAGGGGCTGCCAATTCAACATTGAGTTGAGCAACAGAGAATTCTTCTTCAAGGTTCATGCTCCTTCCCCAGCAATACACTTGAGAATTCACCCCTTCTAGGATCCCACAAACATGATATCCCCCAGCTGCAATCTTAATAAATCTCAAATCTTTTGGTGCTAGGGTAATAACCTGGCTACTAGTTTCATCCCCCCAACATAAAACACTTTTATTGACAGAAAACAAAGCACAATTAAACTCAGAACCAGCTGAAATAGAGTGGATCTGACCTTCAAACTCATTATTTGTGGTCATGTTATAACCCCAGCAATCAACAAGTGAAGTGTTCCTATGCTTCCCCATTAAAGGTTGCCTTAGTCCACACAAATGATTTTCACCTGCAGATATTTCCAAGTATTGAGACCCTTTGATCATAGGCTGAGGCACTCCCATTTGTACAAAATTACTTTTCCCCCAACAATAAGGCTGGTAAGAATCCATCAAAAGTCCACATACAAAGCCATTTCCAGCAGTAAGACCAATAAAAGGGAAATGAGCTGGAGTTGAATATATTATAGAAGAAGTAGAGCCATAGCAGCTGACCAAATGAGATCCATCTGACTTCAACCCACAAAAAACAGAACCATATTCACCATATGAAATAGCAATTGAAGACATTGATCCAAACCCTGATACTTTTGAAAATACTACAAGAAGCATAAAAGCTCTTACAAAGTATCTACATTTCCACATCACCACACACCACTTATTAAACACGTCCATTACACAAATTAAAAATTAAACAAAGTACACAAACAGAAAGTCAGTGCTTTCTTTCACCTTTATCCTTTTTGATAGAACCAAAATACCACTCCTCCTTCTCCATAGTAGCTGACTTAATTTATGAAACACACGAAAAAAAAAATAGTTCAAACATACCATGGGTGGGTAGATGAGATCAAAATTCACAACTTTCCTTCATCCCAAATAATTATAATACCCTCGTTATCAATACAATTAAACAAAATTTATAGCCAAGAAGCTGCATATTTCAGTTCAAGAAACACAAAAAAGAGAAGATAATGACATTTTTTTTAGCCCCTTTTGTGTCAAAGTTATCGGTGCCCTCAAGAATGAAGTGGTGAAAGACAGCATAGGAGAAATAGAGAGAGAAAAGTGAGCATTAAATGCTTCAAAACTACATCTTCTCAAAATAAGAGCAGTGTAGGTGAAAGCATTTAATGAAAAATTTATTGCAAAATTGATATTTCAATGCCTGGATACCTGCACACATGTCCTCCCTTACTTTCTACAAATAACTACTACTTAATTTTATTCAAATTTTCTCTCTTCTTACAGAGTACACCATAATTAACTAAAATTTCCATTATAATTGTACCTACTTAGTACAATCATTATCATAATCCCCCCTAATCATCCTAAAATTGCTAGCTTTAAAAATTTTGTTTCTACTTCCTCCGTCCAACAATAATTCTCCCTCCGCCTAATTATAGTTGTCCATTATATTATTTTGGGATATTCAACAATACTTTATTTGTCTAACAATAGTTATCCACTAAACTAAAAATAGTTGTCCATCAATATTTGTCCAATCTAGAAAATTAAGAGATATAATTTACCTTTTGTGTTTGTTTTACTCTTGCTATTAAATACTCTCTTTGTTCCTAATTATTTGTTCACTTTTGAATTGACACACCTATTAAGAAATCAATAATTGACATAATGAGTTTACCATTTTGCCCATATTAATTATGAAGTGGATGAATTAAAAAACTTAATAGTTTCAAGAAGTTCTACTTTTTTTTAAATAATTAATTGAGGGTATAATAGGTAAAACAAAATTGTCCTTTCTTAATTTATTAAAATGAACAAGTAATTAGGGACAATTAAAAAAGAAAATGTGGACAAGTAATTAGGGATAGAGGGTATTATTTATCATCTAAAACATTTTTCAAAACATTAAATTTAATAAAGTCAAAGGATAATAAAGTAGTATTACAATATTATTTATTATTTTTTAAGGGGTGTGTCAGGTCAATAGTGGACAACTATTATTGGACAGAGAGAGTATTTGTCTACTTTATGAAATCAATAAATAATTTTACACTTAGTTCATAATTTACTCATCATTAATTATAGTTATTTTCCTATTACATTTTTCAAGATATTGTATCTCTTACTTCCTATGTCCCTAATTATATGTCCACTTTTGAATTGACACACATATTAAGAAAACAATTATTGGCATAGTAGTTTACCATTTTACCCCTATTAATTATGAAGTGGAAAATTAAAAACTTGAGATTTTCAAGAAGCTCTACAATTTCAAAGTAATTTATTGAGGGTATAATAGATAAAAAAAAATTATTTTTTCTTGATTTATCAAAATGGACAAGTAATTAGAGACAGAGAGAGTATATTCAAAAGGTGATATAGTAAATTATCATTCTATTTATAGTTTCATAAGAAATGCGCAAGTGGACAACTATTATTAGATAGATTGAATATTTATTTTATCCTCTGCGCCAGGTTTCAAGAATAGTTCTGCAGACATTTATGTTCTCCTAAAGGAATTAATTTCATTTCACGCTCGGAGAATTAGTGATGATCTAATAGGTTTAATAAGGGTAATGCTAAATGGCCAGAAAATTTAGTCAGAATTTGGCTAGAAATTTAAAAAATTTATAATATTTTTTATTTTAAAATAAACTGATCTTTTTTCTATTTTTTAATTAAAAGATATTAAAGTTAAAAAGGGTAAAAAATGTTCAAAAAGGTAAAATAACATAGGTAAAATATCATTCTGGCTAAATTTTCTGGCCAAATTTTTTTTTCCATTTAATAATTCGTCAGTGATGATCTAAAAACACGAAATATGATTGTGGATCTATGTTGACGTGAGTTACATATTTGTTTTAGTGGATGATCTAAAAACACGAAATATATTTGTTAGACTATCTACAACCCAACTCTATTTTTTTATATTTAGAAAGTAAAATAGAGAATGGGCTCTCCAACCCCTCTTTATTTCACCATCTATCCTTCATTTATAGAGAGGTGAATAGATGGAGAACTACTATTCACACTATCTATTTCATTTTTTAATTATTTTATTAGTATTTCTAATATTTTGTAACTAACATATTATTTTTCATATAAGGTCATTAATTGAATCTCTAATATTCATATTTTTTTAAAATATAATATAATATTTAAAAAAATACATTATTTAATATATTTTACTTTTATTCCTATATTTCAATTTTTAAAAATTTTGTCACTTTAATATAATTTAATTTTATTATTAATTTCACTATAAAGAATGGACAAAATTAAATGATCTACAATTGTTCAAAGATCCACATTTTCAAAAGAAGAAAAATTTCGTGATGAAACAAGAATCGTGTCAAAAAGATGTTGAACGTGCATACGGAATTTTGCAATCACGTTTTTTGCAATTATTGTAGGACCGTCATGTTTTTGGAGAAAGATGTGCTACATGATATAACGACTACATGTATTATACTACATAACTTGATAATCAAGAACGAACATGATTTTAATGCACCAATTCAAGATGTCATAGAGGCTCCAACTGCAACGACATAAATGGTGGTAGATGAAAATCTATGATTTGAACAATTTTAGCTAGATATAAGAAAATTAAGGACAAAAATGTTCATTTTGAACTCCATAATACATCAATAGAATATTTATGGGAGCAACGTAAATACTAATAATCTTAAAAGTTGACTATTCATCTAATGTTTATGTCCTTGTATTTCATTAATGATTTCACATATATTTGAATTGTCCATTAATTTGTATACTATATAATATTTGCTTGCAATTTATGTTATTTAAAATAAAATAATTTTTATATTAAAAAAAGAATTGAATTTTTTTTTATATCATACGAAAATTATATAAAGTGATTATTGAAAAAATGAAAGGATTTATATTATGAAATAAGAATGAAATAAAAATAATAATATAATATTGAAGAGAGAGAAGAAAATTCCTTTTTTAGAAAGTAAAATAAAGAATTGGATTGAAGTTGATTATCTAAAAAAATAGAGAACTTTATATTTGGAGAGTAAAATAGAGTGTAGGGTTGGAGATATCTGAACTATTAATACTATTAATTTCTTTTACTTCTTCTCCTTAATTTCATTATTAATGTTATTTATATCATTTTTTAAATCACTTCTTTTTATTTGTTTGTTTTTTTAATTATTATTTTTATTTATTCTTAAAAATTAGTTATTTTAACTTTATATATAAAGTTGTGTATGATAATGATGAGTCCAGAGCTAAAATGGCCACTTTTTTCTTTCAAAATGCATAAAGGGCTATTGAATTTTTTTTATACTAAAACGGACAACTCATTGTTGGGGCAACGAGATCCTTTCTCAATTTTAACACCATTAACAACGTCTTTAAATCGATCTTTCTCGCTGCAGCTGCAGTTGAATTTTTTTTCTTAAATCGCTGCAGGAGCAGCGATTTCATCAATTTATTTTTAGATAAAGGTTGATCCGGGGGCAACGATATGCTTATTTTTTAAAATTATTTGTGTTGTTGAGTAAGACAACATAATGTATTCTATTTATGAAGTAATAAAAACTGCCTATTAATATTGGATACCTTTCTTTAAAGGAAAAAAATATATTTTTCTTTAAAAAAAATGAACTTAGGACATTATAAACTTGATTATTCATGCAGGCATAATTCAATTATCCTTAATGTCATAAGTTTGTAGTAATGTAACTATTGATATATATATTTAAAATCAATTTTATCATTTTTTTAATTTTAAAAAGCAGTTTTTTTATAAAAAAATTTTATGTCGATCAATTTATAGCACATAAAATGAAATGAAAAAAATAAACGTACGTTTCTTGCTATATCGGCAGTACAATATAAGTTTCCTTAAAAGAAAATTACATGTCTATTTTGTTATTATTAGTGCATTAATCATTATTTTTCCTTTATCCCACAAAATTTTAATCTTAGTTGGAAAAAATTTCTTGACATTACTTAGCTTCATGTCATTGATTAAATTATTCAAAAAGTCTCTCATATACGGTTAAAGTTTTTCATACGTTGTTTGATTTGTTTTTTTAATTAAAATAGAAAATTGTTATTATTGAGAATATAAAATATAATATAACATGAAAAAATTATTTACCAAAAAAATTGATTATTAATATATTGTAATATTATATTATTACAGGGAATGAATATTATAAAAGAAGATTTAAAGTTTGACTACTGACCAAAATAAAACATGTTACAATAAGAAGAAAACAATGCATGCATTTTATTTTTTTTGGATGAAATCGCTGCTCCTGCATCGAGAAAGATCAAATTAACGGTGTTAGAATTGAGAAAAGATCTTGCTGCCCAGCAACGCATTGTTTCTTTTGGTATAAATAAAATTTCAATAGCCCTTTATGCATTTTGGAAGAAAAAAATTGTCCTTGTGGGTCCAAACTCTGATAATGATGATGTGATATCTCTTAGAAGTCATGATTACTATTTATCTAATTTCTCAAATTTTTAGAATTTTTTTTGTCATACTAAATACAATAAAGAATAATTATATTCAATATATTAAGCATTATTTACATTGTAGGAAGGAAGGTTTAATTACAATTTTATTATAATTAAGTAATGAGAAAGATATTATTTCAATATCCTACAATCACATAACCTTAATTTTTTATTATATATATTTCCTTATAAATTATTATTAGTATTTATTACATTTTATTCAAATTACTCCTATTAAATAGATTTATTAAGAATTAGAAATTTATAGTTATTCCATTTATTTATTTCCTTATTAATACAGTATTATTACTTTGTTGGAATCTTTCTATTTTCCTTATGTTATTTTTAGTTTCTTCTTACTAATTAGATAAATTATATCTCATTTACTTATTTCCTTATTATTATAATATCTGACTCCCCATTTGTCTTAGGTAACTTTCGTTTTCTTTTTACTAATTAGACAGATTAAATATCATCATTATGTGTATAAAAACATGAGAATATTTTTGTCAATTTTTGCTTACAAATGCAAATGACAGATGCTATATTTCTTCTATCAAATATTGATTTCACTTTTATTTTTTTTGTAATCTCTATATCAACATTTAAGAAAACTAAAGGTTTGCATTGTATATAATAATGTAATAATAACTAAGGAGAGAGAAAATATTATTTTAATATCATAATTCAAAACTTTTGACTTTCTGCTCAATAGATGTTAAATTTGTTAAGCTTTTTTTTTTATCATTTAAAAGAAATTTTCATATATTATTAAAACAAGTAATACCGTTACGATTAGACAATAGAATAAATATAAATTTAATCAAAAAATAACTTTTTACGATCATGCGAAGCATGATCAAGTTCTCTAGTCATAGCATATTATGATTAAATATTAAAACTGGAAAAGTGTTAAGTCAAATGAAGAAAGACCAAAACATCCATGGAAAGATATTAGATATTTTTATCCTTTTAAAAATTAAATAATTACATTTTTTTAATCTTTTCCTTTACTGTATTTATTTTCATTGCACTTAATATCATAGGAACTAATTTTTTTTCTCTTCTTTATTTATTTATTTATTTATTATTTTTCTCCATTATTTATTTTAAATTCATCTTCCTGACTCATATTTAATTATCTATTTGATTGTTACTCTTAATATTTACAACTTTCATTCTTTTCATATTTATAACTTCCAATAATTAAGAGATGTTACCTATAAAAGTTCTTAAATACATTATTTGTGTTATAGTCTTTTCGTATTTCAACTTCATTTGTTTTATCCTTTGAGCTTCTACCTGTAATTAATATTAATAATTATCTATTGCTCATCTTTCTTATCTTGCTTGCACTATATAAAGGTGTACAAAAGAATAGTAAATTACGATTCTCTTCTTTCTGAAATTTGTTTATTGTTTTGGATTTTGCTCAATACTATCTGGACAAGTAAATTTATTTATTTTGTGTTTAAGAGCTTATATTTATAAGGTAACATGAAATTAATATTATTATTTACTATTTAGTTCATGTGTTTAGTTTGACTTGGTGAAGAAGATTCTTGAATTTTGATTAATTGTGGAAGAAGGTGTTGATAAGAACCCAAAATATTATTTACTGATTTTGTATTTCTTCTTCCATCTATATTGTTATAATCAAAGTCGTAAGAAGAATGTGTATATTGTATTTTTTTTCTTTTATGTTTTTATTTGTTTTTTCTTATTATTAGACTTCTTTAATTTGATTTTCTATGAATTTTCGAATATCGTAATTCTATAATTTTAATCATTTTATCGATCTATAAAAAATTACATGGGACACAAGCACATGTCCAGAGACTAGTATATATATATACACACACACTATGCATCCTTACCACCAAGGGAAAAAAAACTTCTCAAGAGTAACAAGGAATGAGTTGACACCAAAGATGCCAAACATAACGTCTATAAAAACGAAAAAGAAAAAACTTCACTGAGCACCATCAGACCAAGTCCATCACAATAATAATCTGATCTTTCAAATTCAAAAATATCCAAAAATCATGCATCTACACAACAATTTTGCAGCGACACAAAAATAAGAATACTGCAGCAACTTTTAGATTCCAAAGAGCCCTTGTCCACCTGGTGCTTCTTGTTCCAAATGTCACTCCTTTTAAACTTAACTTTGCCACCCTAGTGCATGGGGTATTTAACGGCAAGTCAGCAGCGCGTCAACCAAGGTTCAGGTGCAACGATTGTCCCATCTCTCAAGGATGTGGAGAATTTCCAGGAATATTGATATCAAATTCTACTGCCATTCAAGTGTGCAACAAAATTCACTGCATTGGGAGAGTATGGCAACAAACCACATCATCTTGCATTTAGTTCTTCTAACCCTGTCCGATTAATTATTGTACATATCACAGCATACCTGCCTGTCTTGACGTTCCAAGGTGCCATTAGGTACTATCTACCATCTGAGTTAACACATTTGTGCAAGGATGCCCAAGCTCTCCCACAATTTTTCTGTAGATATTGAAGTTTGGAACACCATTAGGCAGATAATTTCACTTCATCTCTTGCTAGGCCTGACAACTGACAAGCCCATCAGTCACCTGGAAATGTGAGTTTTAACAAGGCCAAAAAACATTGAAAACTAATCAACTCTAGCTTCTTGCATGTTGTTACTAATGCCTTAGAGATAACATATTCAAAAGCTTGAATAACTTGAATAGGTGTTGCAAACATAGATACAGACATAGCCAACTATGAATCATATTGTTCAAGGAAATGATACATCTATGACCAAATCATGACAAGTACTATATGTTGTCCCTCAGAGGATAATACCTGGAGATGATATTTTAGATAACAAACCTTCCACACTCATATCTGACCTTCCGTCTTGAATATGTGAAATAAGATCTGAAGTTCAACAGATTGGATCATGGATGCTGATACAATCTCAGCACTCATTGTTGATTGTGTTTTGATTATCACACTATTTTGTTGTTGTTTTTGCTTTCTTCTGGTAGACCTTGCAATGTTTCCTTGTTACCTGCTATGTTTTCTTCACTTCACTGTCTCTTTCTTCTTTGTACCTAGATTTGCTGCACTTGAGTCGAGGGTCTTTCGAAAACAACCTATCTACCTTCATTAGGTAATGGTAAGGTTTGCGTACATTCTACCCTCCCCAGACCCCGCTTGTGGGATTTCACCGGGTATGCTGTTGTTGTAGTCTCTACACTCGTTTCTCCATGTAAATAACATTACTACAATCTGACTAAAGTTGTATGTCATATTTGCTTCAATAAATTTAATGATTCATGAATAACACCAGATGTCCAATAGCTGAAGTGTCTAGCTTGGTCACTTTTAAGAAAACTAACAGATGCAAAAAACTGTCAACAAAATCGAAAAGCCAGAAAGTCAAAATGCAAGTGTAGTCTATCAAAGGAATATGAACCAAAGTATATGTAGAGACCCTGAAAATTTCATAAGGTTCTAGAACTATAAAGTGCGCTAACGAGTAATAAAAATAATGTTGTGTGCCAAAGGTGACTTGGATTAGTATAATATCACTCGGTCATAATAATAAGTATACAAAGTGTATTAGAAGTGACTTAGGGTCTAATGAAAGCCCTAGGCCCAAGCTAAGTAGAATACCGCACAATGAACTAATGTTTCATACGAGCACCAATGGTCTTAACTTCAAATGAGATGCCTATTCTTCTTTTCAGCTATCCCATTCTGCTGAGGGGTGTACGAACAAGATGTCTGAATCAATAATTCCTTGGTGAGTCATAAACTCTTGAAACTGGGAAGATAAGTATTCTAAGACATTAACACTATAAAAAGTACGAATGGAAACACCAATTGATTTTGTTTTTCTACACAAACTTTTGAATATAGAACAACTCAGAATGATCCTTCAGTAAGAAAATCCAAGTACATCTTGAATAATCATCAATGAAACTAACAATATAACGAAATCCTAAGGTGGAACAGACTCTACTAGTACCCCAAATATCAAAATGAACTAATGAAAAATAAACTCTAAACCCTCAGCACTACGTGAAAATGTAGTGTGGGTGTGTTTCCCAAGTTGACACAGCTCACAATACAATGTGGATAGACTAGACAAACTAGGCACCATCTTATGTAGCTTGGACAGACTCGGATGTCCCAAACGTTTGTGAATTAGGTCCGGGGGTCCGTAATGGAGCATGTTGTGGAGGAATTTGAAGAGATAAGATAGTAAAGGCCTTGTAATTCATATCCTGTGTCAATCGTTTGTCCCATACTGCGGTCCTGCATGAGAAAATCATCGTCAAAAAATGTTATGGCATAGGGTAGGGCTTTGTCAAATGACTAACAAATGCAAGATTAAAAGGACAACCAGGGACATAAAGAACAGAGTTTAGAATGACGAAGATAGGGGTTTGGCTTGTCCAACTCCTTTTCGTTTTGTTTGGATCCCATTAGCTAAAGTAATAGCAGGAAGAGATTATGAATAATAAAATACCATACAAAAGTGATTTATTACCATAAATATGATCAGAAAGCGCCTGAGTCCACAACTCATGATCCAAGTGCACTAGATTGTGAAACACAAGCAAAGGAATTACTAGCAACATAAGCATCAAGCTGAGCAACATAGGCTACTTGTGGAGATGTATGCTTACTTGCTCGATACGGAAGGAACTCATCATATTGTGTCTAAGCAATATGAACATTATTGGATTGTCGACTAGGCTAAGAAACAAAGGCTACTAGTGGAGATGTCTGCTTACTTGCTCGATACTAAAAGGAACTCATTATATTCCTTTTGAGCAATAGGATCATTATTAGGTGGTTGACAATGCAGAGTATAACATATGTTACGAGTGTGTCCAAGCATATGGCAACAACTACACTTAGATTGAGATCTTCCAAAACGACCTCCTCCTCGTCGATTCTCCATAGATTGAGATTTTTCGTTTTTCTATGGTTTGAGATGCGAGAACAGAGAAGTCAATGGGGGGTGATGGAACCATTTTGTGACTGGGAGGCGCGATAAGAAAAAGTACACGAGAGAATAATTTATCAATTATAGGAACTATAGGACTAGCTGAAATCTGATCACGCACTAAATCACGGTTAGTAGGAAGTCCAGCAAGAGTAAGTACTAGAATTAATGCTTGTCTATGACTCTATGTTGTTGTTGGTTATCCTTCGTTGTGACAAGCACCAACATTTCAAATTCCTCCATGACTGCCTATACCTGTCCCAAGTAGGCACATGGGATTCTTGTTTCTTTAAGTTGGTCATCCGATATATCACATCATAGAAACGAGATATGTCATTAGTGTATAACGCACGAGCATTTTTCCAAACTGAATAACACATTAGGAATCGGCAAAACAAGGACATCAACTTGGAATCAATAGATCGCCAAAGAAGACTACATAATTGAGCGTCAATCTTCTCCCATTGAGTTTACTCTTTTCATCTACCACACAAGCATTGTTGGTTAAGTGGTCTTGGAAACCTTGACCCTTTTACCTCAACTCAACTGAAAAAGCCCAAGCCAAATAGTTTAAGTTCCCATTAACGGTTTCGAGGTGATCATAGGGCTTGAACTTCTAATTCTTGTAATTTTGGAGCCAAAAATATCAACTTTGAAAGACATCTTGTGAAATCATAATTTTGTTGACTAAAATCTGACAAAAAATATAGAACCGTTGTCGGAATTATAAGAAAAACTTGTTTTTGTTGTCGGAAAAACAGATTTGACCACCCGAAAGTGGTCAAAATGAGGAAAAACCTATATGGGTAGGGTCGGAATGTTGGGCTACCCTACTGGGAAAAAATATCTGCCAAAAAAGTGGCCAAATATTAACCTGGAATCGCCGAAAACAGTGATTGGAGTACCATATTAAGGTTTCAGCGATTGAATATTAGCAATAACTTGATATTCTGGCTTGGAACATCCTCACGATCTCTAGTAAGCCAAATCCGCAATAAAAAATTCACAAAAATCACCCTCAGGCACCGACGTGTGGATCTGACGCGTCGCCGGTGTCGCAGCTTCAAGTAGCACATGGGATGTGCAGTGCCGGAGCGGTTAACTGGTTTGGTCAAAGTAGAGTGGGGACACTGTGGTAGTGTTGGTTTTCGCACAACACCGACGAAAGAAGAAGAGAAAATAGTCATCAAAAATTTAAGGCACAGTGACTGTGACTTTGTTTTCTTTCCCCATTGCTCTAATACCATGTGAAATATATAAGAGAAAAATATTATTGAATTGTCAATCTACATTATTACATTGATACCTACAATCCTTTTTCAAGTAGGATTTTATATATGATTCATGTTCCTAGTCCAATTCTAACGATGACCTTAACAAAGCCATTGAATCATTTGTAGCTAAATGAAAGGCAAACAACTAAGAATTTACTCGAATAGATGATGAGTGGTAGATTTCCATTCATTTGAGGCCTTTTTAGTTCTAACAATTAGTGTTCTCAATGCCTAATTATGTCCTATTCTAATGATATTTTGATGTTTTGCAGCTATGAAGGCTAAAGGGCAAGGCAAGGATGAATACATGAAAAAACGCCAAAAATATTGAAAGAAGTATAAACTCCCATCTGGTAGTCGCCTAACCAAAAGGGCGGATCACCCAATTGGCATGACCTCACCCAAAGTGACAGTGTGCACAATTGAAAATATTCAAGGCAGGTTGGCGGATTGAAGATGAAACGGCGATTCACCGAAGCTGAAAGGGCGAACTAGTAGACCATCGCCGAAGGTGACAAAATTCTGAGCAAAAATGAAAGCTAAAGGGCAAACAAAGTGGTAACTGGAGATCCGCCGAATGTGAAAAGCAGACCCAATTGAGTCCGTCAATTGAGGTTCAAACACCTGAAGCCTGAAACAAATGAAGGGCGAGCTGAGGAACAAATGGCGATCCGTCAAACATGTTTGGCGAGCCCGACTAATGTTGTCGAATTGTTCACGCATTGAATTTTGGGAAACTATAAATAGTCCAAAAGAGAGAAAATGTATCAGATATTTTTTTAGAAGACTTTTGGGATCACTTTTTAGATATCACCTTAGTATTACCTTTTAGAAAATACTCTTAGTTTTGGGGTTTTGTGAACAACCTTGTAATTGACAATTGAAGGTTCAAATTGAAGCATGTCTTGAAGATTATTGCTTAATTTCAATTCTCTATGGCTAAAATCCTAATGGGTATACTTTCTTTTCCTTTTATGATGCTTGGCTAAAACCCCAAATCTAGGGGTGTGATTATGGGGTTGGGTGTTGATTTATTGTAATGGGTTTTGTGTCTTGTTCTGTTTTATTGTTGTAGATTCATGGATTTAAGCTAATTAACATGGGCTTAATTCATGGGTTAGGGTTGCAAACTTAATCCTAGCCTAGATATTCGATTGATGCTGGAAAGAGATTATTTGAAGTGCGTAATTAGTTTAATGCCTGCAATTCAGATTTGTTTACTATAGTTTGCTTGAAAGAGAAATTGTGGTTCAATTCTAGTTGTCAAATCTACTCGAAAGAGAGATTCTAGTAAGGTTTTGGGTTGATTTGTGATTCACATAAATGAGACTGAAAGGATATTCTATGATTTAATTCTATGAGATTGAAAGAAGATTAGTGTTATTTAAGATTATCCAGCCTATCCATGATTGTTTAGTGATAATGAGCAAGCACAAGTACCCCTACTTGATATTGATACCAATCCACACACCCCTAGATCGTCTTTTACTTGTTTGAAATCCAAATTTTAGTAATTGTGCTACTTGATACCAAAATCCTTTTCGTAATTCTAGTGGAATCATCCAATCTCTTTTAGTTGCTACAAATGAATTGGTTTACACTCTTGTTTTCTTAATTGAATTCCTTGCATTATATCACTCACTTTGGGATTCCACCCCGACTCTTTTTGGGTAATTTTATTGCTAACAACCGTGTATTCTCTTACTTGTTTTGAGGGTAACTTAATCGTTATAAATAGAACATTTTTGTTGTTGGAGGCATATGAGATGAAATAGAGAGAAATGCAAGAAAAGTTGAGAATGGAACTGTTATGAGTTCATATTAATAAGGAATTTTTGAATGAAGAGAGAAGGTGATTAACTAAGATGTCACCAACATGGAAGGATTATGGAAATGTCGAATTTGAGCTGAAGTGTAAAACACTTTGTTGAACTAATTGTTGCTGATGAATGTACGTTTAATCATGTTGTTTGATTGGGTTGGAGATGTTTGGTCGTCAATTGGGTAGTTGGAGCTAACAGTGGTCATAAAAGGGAAACATTGAGGTATATTAGGTGTTTACCCTCCAGGTGAGCTTTAAATCATCTTATGAGGTTTTCTAATCTGGTTTTTCATTGGATGTTCCCGAAGGGAATAAGAGGTTTTCTAACAAACCTTACAAATTTTCAAATTAATGTTTTGAGTGAGAACCCATGTGCATGAGTGACAAACTCACATAGTTTGCTTCATTTCTTTAAATACATTGTATAAATTACTCAAGTGTTGACCTTGTAAAATTTTATGTTTTTGGTTGTAACTGTTGGTGTCTGAGCAACTTGAGCAAACCTCAACTAATTCCACAATTCTTTATCCTTTCAAAGACAAGATTTTCAAATCTAATAATATTTACGATCAATTCATTCAACATTTCCTTTTTTAGAAGACAATTTTTCACATCTAAATTTTGTATTAGATATACTAATACTCTACCCCATTCATCTGGAAGTCTTGGTTAATACTCTTTGCGATTAAGTAAAAGATGCCTCTTCTTTACATTTAGAACGATTCTTTCTCCTCAAATATTGTAATTTGAATAGTCTTATCACTTCAAAGAAGCCCGGTTGATACATGCTATCTCCCGCTAGTATAGGTACCGAGTAACTCTATCCATCAAGGCTTGGACAAATGGGAACAAATCACCTAGTGTGTTTGCGTTTGTTGGGATTTGAACTTGAGACATCATGGTGCTCAACCCACTTCATTGACTACTAGTTCATACACTTAGTGCTTTGTAAAACTTACGTTAAAAGAACTATTAAGGTTTGTGCAACACACTATGATTCTTAAATGATTATTTGTACCTGCTACCTCGCACCAGTATAGGTAGTGGGTAACTCTGTGCATCATGGCTTGGACAAATGGAAACAAATCACCTAATGCTTTAGCCTCTGCTGGGATTTGAACCTAGACATCAGGTTCTCAACCCACTTCATTGACCAGTAGGCCACACTTTTGGTGCTTTGTAAAATTTATGTTCTTATAAGAACTAAATAAGGTTTGTGAATGCACTATGATTCTTAAATAATTTTTTATTGAATTTGTTTAAGCTAAAAGTACAAGATGAGGGCTTTTGTACTAGTCGACTTCCAATTACTTTTGGGATCTATCTCCCTCCTCTTTTTAGCTCCATTCCAGAAGAGGGGGAAGGAACATCGGCGGCTCCTCATAAGCCAATTCACCTTGACGCTTTTGGACCGATGGGAACAACTCTGGTGGTACGTCGTCTTCAATTCTCCACGATGACTTCGGCGTCTGAAACGCCGGAGGAGAAACCAATTTTCAAAGAGCACAGGCTGCCTCAAAGGGGGCAGACGCTTTAGTACCTTGCTCCTAGTTCTAATCAAGGGAAGCGTGTGGTAACACTTGTTGAAGCAGATCTCAAGCCCCAAGAGGACTATTAGAAGAATGCAATTATAGGGTCTGTGATGGGAGATACCCCTAATCTTAGAAACATGGAGCTCTTCATAACGAATGCGTGGAGATTTTCCAAAAGCCACAGATTCTTGCTCACGATGACGGGTATTTCATTTTTTGGTTTGATTCAAGGGATGATTGTGACAAAGTTTTGATAGGGGGACTTACACGTATCGGAATAAGTCGTTTATGCTTCAGGTTCGGAAACGCGATTTTGAATTCAACCCAGACTACATCACAACTGTTCCACTGTGGGTCACCTTAACTAGCTTGCCAATAGGGTTCTGGTCCAACCAAGTTTTGGGTAAGATTACAAATGCACTAGGTAAACCCCTGTATACTGATAGGGTTACGGAGACCATGGAGCGATTTCCTATGCTCGAGTATTGGTGGAAATTGATGTTGGCCAATTATTACATTAAAGACCCTATTTGCAGACACTACATTAGATTCCTTTTCCAACTAGGACACTACATTACAATCTTTTCCAATTAGGATTTTATATACTATTCCTATTCATATTCTAAATTGTATATATTATTCTTGTACCTATTCCCTATTCTTATTTAACAATGCTTATCATAATTGTTAGGCCATGGAGGGCCATTTTCTCAGTTTGAAACTCCTTGTTTTGGGAAAGCTAATGAAACTGATGATACTTTATCTTTGTAAAAGATATTACACATGCTATGTTTAAAATGATATTGTTTTCATAACTGAAATAGTATATGGTGCATGAGGGCATGACTTGGGTAGAATTTTATATATTCACTTGGTGCACGTTAATGGCATCGGTTGTCTGCCACGTCTCAATCTGTTTTGGGGTGTCACAGTATAGCCATTAATAGATTTAAAAAGAATCAAGAAAAGAAAAGCCTAGAGATACTTCAAACGAGTTTACCTAGTTCCATATGGATGGGTTTCTAAACTGAGATGACATGGCCTCTAATAGAAACTTGACGAGGTTTCCTCTCTCCACTTCTTTTTCCTTCTTGAGCTCAAGATGTCGGACCTGGTCACATATGAATAGGAAAAAGTAAATCATTTTGGAGGTGGAAATGTAAGCTGTAAGAACGGTTACTCAGAATAGAGTTTCTGAAAATTAATGTGCCTCCAAAGGAAAAGTAGTGCTTTCTCCAAATAGACGATTATTCCTACATGAAATGATCTTTGAAAACTTCATCATTGTGCTAAGTCTTAAGCAACTAAGTAGAAGATATATCTTGGTAGGGAGTTCCACAATATTCCATCATTTGGAATGTCATTTCAAAATAAACATCCTTACATTCGGAAGCAATACCAGTAAGCATTTGAAAATTATTTCACCTTATTAGACATGATGGAACACACTAAACATCTAAATCTGCTACATGTGTTAAGAATTAAGATCATCAAGTGCAGAGATATTCCTGAACAGTCACTTTCCATCAAATATCAGTATTTCCCCTAGGATAAGTTCTATTCCCTATGCATCATTTTCTTTCACAACAGCTCTATATCTGAATATCCTCAGTCATTGTGGGAGACAACCATGGAAGAGAGATAGTTGGGATTCCCATCTTATTGTTAGGTGGAGGCATTCACCAGAATAATGCATTTCAGTATTTGGCAACTTAACTAAGATCATCGAAGCAGAGAGTAGTTTAAACATATAATAGAAGTCATCCTACCTTCACTGAATCCTTTTGGGATACACCAGTATCAGTGATGATGACAAGGCATTTGATGTCATGCTCATTAGCATATTCATACTGTTCTGTAAGGCTTGGATCACATAGAGGAACAAATTCAGCCTGTAGAATGTTCAAAACTTAGTTCACATATCAAACACATTCAGGCAGAAGAGTGGTAATTGAACAGCTAACCCTGATATTTTCTTCCCAAAGCTCTGCCAAAAGTTCCATCCGCTCTGTTAACAGACCACCACCTCCTCTTGAACAAACAAGAACATTCGTGACAACATCATATCTGCATGTTATTACTGTAATGTTAGGTAACTTGCTGATTGGAAAGTGAGGAAGTAGGAATTAAGGGTAACGACAAAATAGTATCAATTTCATATTTCTACTTGATGAAAAGATGGAGAAAACAGCACCTGTGAGGTCTGCTATCCAGAGAAGCATGTTGCAAAATCGTCTCTAAGGCAAGACTGCTCCCTGCAGCTCCTGGAGGATTTGATTTCTGGAAATATTCATGCAGAAAATTACAAATTGAGACAGAAAAAGAATGACTCAAAATTAATAAGTCATAAAACCCTAGGAATTTGGAAAATTACGATAACACCACTTCCTCTAAGCTTATTCTATTAGACATAATTTGGCTACAAAATATGTTAAATAAATTACCTTTCACAAGATAGAATAAGAAGAATCAGACACAGGCATTTTAAAGCTTGACAAAGCAAACTTTTTATTATTGCACTAAAGGTTCAAAAAATAGGAGACATAACATCCTTCATTAAATGGACGGTCATCCTTGAACAGTAAACTGGTAAAGGATGTTGAAGAATGAAGAAAAACAAACAATTTTACGACACCAAGAATTTTAGATTATAGAGAGAGAATCTCTCACCTCCCACTAAGATTTTTTAAAGATTTTATTACCGTTGGGACTTCGGCTCCGATCCATTTTCCTCACGGTGGACCTCCCAGCCCTCCGTGACCCACCGCTGAAGCATCATCCCCCAGATAGACAAATGTAATCTTATTCAAATCTCTCCCAGAGCTAGTTTCTCCCTCTTCCAATCCCAAAGTTTTGTTGGTCTTTTCCCCCTCCACGGAACCCTAACAATGCTCAAATCTCAGAAATCTCAAATGATAAAGTGATAATACAGAGGCCCTCAAGCTCTGTTCCGAAGCTTCTCTACCCCGTTGCGGAAGACCCAGTACCCTTTTCTTATGCTAATGCTACCGTCAATTGACTGGCAGGACAAAATCACAAAATCGAGTTCGATTAGCTCCAAGAGAATATGACCTACAAGATGGTAAACCAGTGGTGGTCTTCACCACTCAAGAAAATGACCTGCTTGCTCAACCTGCAAATGGACTATTGTAGGTAAATTCTCGCACATCAGGCCTTCTATTGACATTACCTGGAAGGGATTTGCTAAAACGATTACTAGTAAAGGATGTGTTAAGATTGAGGCGTATGATATGCGTCATGTTTTTTTGAATTTCGATAATGTGGATGATCATTTTATTGCGTACTCCAAGAATTTTCCTGCTTTCGGTGCGAATCACATCATGAAAATCCACAGATGGACATCTATTTCAACCAGAAGTAGAAACCACCCTAGCCCGTCTGGATTAATCTCCCCAACCTTCCTTGGCACTATTATGAATGGGATGCCATTTGCCGCATCTGTAAACATATTGGTACCCCTCTCGTCATGGACAAAGACACAATCTCCAAAACCAGACCTGCCACCACCAAAATTAGGGCTGAAATTGACCTTACTAGGCCTCTTGTTAATGAGATCCTGGTTAAAATTAGGAATGATGAGGGCACTGCAGGCGTTTTTATCCAGAAGGCTGAATATGAAACTATACCAGCTTTCTTCTTCCACCGCATGATACAGGGGCACAGGGAAGACAAGTGTAGGAAACTACACCCGGAGTTGAGAAACGGTCAATGGAAGAACGACAAAAAGGGTAAGCAAGGGCAACAGAATAATACTATGCCAAATGATCACGAGAAGAACCAGGTAACAAATAAGGAGAAAGCAGGAAATATGAAGAAGACAAACCCAATTCCTGACTGCAACATACAAAATATAAAGAGAGCGGTAGTAACCCCTGGACAGAAAAGCCAATCAGATGATTGGTAAACAGTTGGAAAAAGGAAAGGGAATCACAAAAACAACTCTACTTCTCAAAGAACCAATCTGCACAAGAATGGAGTTGAGAATCCTGATGAAGCTGGTCAATTCTCAAAACCAACAATGGACAGAGCACAGTGGCGATTACTCATAATATCAACAATGAAGAAAGTAGAATGGAGAAGTTTGCAACCATAACTGATACTGATCAACAAAGAGAGATAAGTGAAGCTCCTTTACTTCTGGATGTCCCTGAACTTAAGATGCATTTCCAACACTCCCCTGTATATTTATTCTGGAGCAGCGGAAAGACTCAAAACTTTTCAAAATTCAATATCATTTCCCCTGTTTATTCAAGAACCTATTGTCAACGAGAGAACTGATAAATTCAAAAGATTTCTGGGGTTTCATCACCGTGCTCACAACATTTCCAATAAAATTCGGATATTTTGGTCAAATGACTACAACCTGGATATCTTGGAGGACAGGAAACAATAAACTCTAATTCATATCTCTCATACGCATCCATCTCTCTCTTTCCATCTCACTATTATTTATGCCAAGTGTGATGAACAATTGAAAAGAGAGCTTTGGGATGAATCGAGAACCACTGGGTGACTTCAATGTCATCACCAAATATGAGGAGAATCAGGTGGTCGACCTTACAGAATTGAATGAAAGTCTAGATTTCTTATCTTGCTTGTCGGATTGCAATGTACAAGGTGGGGTTATGTGGGCTCTAGGTTCACATGGAGTGATGATAGAGACCCTCCTAACACCATTTGGAGAAGGCTTGACAGACTGGTTTTTAATGCTGAGTGGTTTGATATATTGGGGTACTACAGTCACCCACTTGTCCAGAACTTGCTCAGATCATGCTCCTCTTCTCATGCTAACCAATCTGGTCATATTAAGTATTTTAAATCTCGGAATTTATGGACCGACCATGAAGACTATTTATCTATTATGCAGCAGGCATGGTCTGATCCTCAAGCTGGCAATCCTTTTTATTCTTTGCAGCAGAACATTAAGAAAGTATGTCATAGTCTAAGCGTTTGGTCTAGAACAACTTTCGGGGTTATCTTTGATAAACCCAAAAAGTTGGAGATTCTTATTAAAAAATTTGAGGAAGCTGCAGTGGTTAATAATAGCCAGGAGAACAGAAAGATCCTGGCTAAAGCCAGAACAAACTTCACCAAGTACATTAAACTTCAAGACAATGTGGTAAGGCATAAAGCTGGCTCCAGGGGATGCCAACACTGCATTCTTCCATAGCATCATGAAAGACAAGAGAAAGAGGATTTCTATCCAAAAGTTAAAGGTAGTGAGGGTAACTGGGAGGAGGGTAATTCTAATATTGCCAATGTTGATTTTTTTGAGAAACTATTTAGTGCTGAAGATATTCTAGAGAATGATTCTATTTTTTGATATAGTCCACAGGGTAGTTAGTGATGAAGATAATATCTCCATTACTGCTACTCCTTTACAGGAGGTTAAAGACAGTGTTTTCTATAGATCCTAATAGTGCACCTGGACCTGATAATCATAGTGGCAAATTCTATCAAAGTGCCTGGTCTATAATTTTTTATGATCTTCTCAGGGCTGTGGTGTCTTTCTTTCAAGGAGCTTCCCTCCCTAAATTCTATACCCACAACTGTATGGTTATGCTCCCTAAAATAGATTGTCCTCAAGATTTCTCTGATATCAGACCCATTAGTTTATGCAATGTGTTCAGCAAAATCATTGCTAAGTTCCTCAATGCTAGACTTAGTAATATTCTCCCCAAGATTATATGTCAAAATCAGTGTTGTGAAAGGCTCTCGCCTTTCGCCTTTGGCGACAAGCGAGGCGAGGCACTATCGCCTATCTGCAGCGAGGCGAGGCGATTTGAAAATGGCGAACTATGGCGACAAAAAGGCGATGGCGAGGCGAGGCGACTGGCTTCGCCTTTTGTTATTATTATTTTTTAAGGTCTGATTTAATAATTAAAAGCCAAAATAAGGATTTTTTTTGGGTATTTTTGCAAACTTTCACCTTCGCGACCTGCACTCTTCTTCGCGGCTGCTGCTCCTCCGTGACTGCTGCCAGGTACGAGACAAGACCTCCTCTTTTCTTCTTCAGTTCTTCTCTTCTTCTTCTTCTTCTCTTCTAGTTCTTCTCTTCTTTTCTTCTTCTTCGCAACCTCCTTTTCACTGTGCTTTGTTTTCCAGTGGTAATGTAGTAGTGACCTGAGTCCTCTGTTTTCAGTTGTAGGGATAGAGTGCGCTGTTCTGTTGCAGTGTTCACTGCTCACTGAAATCTGCCTATATTTTTTTTTAAAAGAAATTTAATCCTTCTATAATTATTTCTTCCCTACTTAATTTAGTTTTATACTAATTAATCTAGTATTTAGAGTTCTAGTATTGCTTTTAGAGTTTTAGAGTTCTAGCATTGCTTGTCAATTGTCTTATGTATTATTGAGCCATTCAAGTTCTAGACTTTTAGTATCTACTATTAGTTTTTGAATTGAAATATTTGCTAATATGTTATTGCTATTAAGATTTTGGATATTTATATATGCAATTAAAATTTTAAATTTTTGGTATTAATTGGCGCCTTAATTCAAAAAGGCGAGTGCCTCGCCGCTCGCCTCGCCTCGTGGCGAGGCAAGCCCTTGTCGCTTTTCGCCGTCCAAAACACTGGTCAAAATGAAAGTGGTTCTGTCAAGGGGAGAACTATTACTGACATTATTATGCTCACTCAAGAAACTGTCAATAATATTAAGAAATTTGTTCTTCATTCAAAACACATAATACTGATTCGCCTGATCTATTATATAGACGATTGGGACATCCTAGTTTATCAAAGCTTCAAAAATGGCATCTGACTTGTCTATTTTATAATATGAGTCGTCTTAGCTGGTAAGCATACTCATTCCTGGGTACTTGATCATAGTCTATTTTTTTCTTAGTTAATTCAGACATTTGAGGTCCTAGTCGAGCCCATTCTCTTTTGAAATTTCACAAATTTGTCAATTTCATTCATGATCATTCAAGGTGCACTTGGATATTCTTGATTACAAAATCAATTTGAATTGTTTCCCATTTTCCATACCTTATATGTTGTAATCCAAACAAATTAGGGGTTCCTATCCGCATTATTCGGAGTGCATGATAATGCACCAGAACATTTATCTGACTTTAGCAGTTCATGAACTCTTATGGGATCATTCCTTGTATATCATACCCTTGGACCTCTCAACAAAATGGGATAGCTGAGAGGAAGAATAGACATTTCATTAAAACAGATCAAACCTTACGCATACAATTTCATGCTTCGTTACAGTTTTGGAAGATGCAGTTCTAGCATCTTGTTATCTTGTTAATCATGTCTTGCTTAAATTATTTTGAGCTATGTACTATCGTTGCTTTTGACGGTTCTTAATCAATGATGCATAGCACATGCTGATAGCAACATGTAGAAAATAACAGGAGCTGCAATTGGCTAATGTTAGTATTTTCCTTTTTACCATTTTTGCAACTTTATGATTTATATAATGCGCAACACATAGGATGATGAGTACAAAACGCTCTGAACCTCAGTATAGCTTAGTTAGTCCCTATTTTAGAAAGAAATTCACCGATAACAAGACAAGGTACCAGTTCGCGATTACGAAGGTACCTGCATCAGTTTCTAAAATAATTAGAAGTAGCAGGCAATTAATTCTACCCCAATCGTTGTGTACCCAGAGCAGAAAAGAGAGACATCAACAACTGCCCAAGGATTTCGATTTTATCTTTGGGAAAGAGCCAAAAATGATGATTCTGTCATACCAAAAGTACAGTATGTACCTAATATATGCAGACATGCAAAATCCTGTCCAATAAAAAGGGAAAAGAATTTTCTCTGCGCCATATTATGGCAGAACATAAGTCCAGCCTAGAGAAATAAAAATAGGAGTTCACCTTATCAAAAAAGAAAGAAAGAAAGAAGTATACATATGAGTTCATGTGCTGTATAAGATAGAAAGAAATAAATGCTGAGACAAAACTTTCCAGAAGCCTACTTACATATTCCAAATCTCCACTTTGGTGGAGCAGGTAGTCATATCGACCACCTACTGCAAGCAATGTTCCTTCCATTAGTGATCCAGGATTGTCATCTTTTCTTAAATATATCTACACAAATAAAACATTGCAATGAGTAGATGAAATATTGCAAGGAGCTCAGAGATTATTTTTGTTTTCTGGGAGGGTTTCATACATATAGATAAAGCTTCGTGAAAATTTGAAATTCATACAATTGCTATAACATATTTGCACATTGCAATTCAACAGAAGAGCTTGTGAACCATTGTGTCAGAAATACAAGTATTTATACAATTATAAGAGGCTTTATCAAAGGTACCAAAATGCTGATTGTGTTGATTAATAGGCATGATTGTAGATCTTATTATTTTCTTTTCCAAGCGTAATTATAGGAACAGAATATTTCCTTTTATTGTTAATAGTCTTTCCTTAATTAGTTAGGATTCACTTGTCTAATAACCATTCTCGTGGGATGTAAAGACATACGGAAATACAAAGAAGCCTTTTCTTCTTCCTCAAATTCGACATGGTATTAGAGTCATTGCTGCCTTTTGAGGTGAGTTATCCCCTCTGCAACACTAGGTTTCCTATTCTATCAAAGAGGTCATGTTTTTTCTCCCTCCTGGTGGGTTGTCCGCGACTCAGACCTTTTCCAGTAGTTTTTTTTGGAAAATTAACACCACCACAGGGTCCAGCAATCTCCAGAGACTAAACCAATCAAGTAGCACCGGCTGGCCGCCCGTCATGCGCATCCTAAAGTTTTGGGGCTGGCGACGCATCAAACCCACGCACCGGCATGTCAAGCTCTTTTCGGCTATCTTTTGAAGAATTCCTTTGTAGTCTTCCAATTATTCCGTGCCAACTCACCAAGTTTCAAATTTTTCCAATCACCGGAACTAGGGTTCCAGCAAGGCAAACGTGGTTTTTTGACAAACAGATCTTCAAACAGAGATTCAACACCAGAATAAGTCAGAACTGAAAAGACGATGCTTAAGTTGTTAGACAGAGCACATTGTTATTTACTTAATTATATCTCCAATACGCCCCTCGTGTGCGGGCTTGTTTATTTTCCATTAGCCAAACACGTGTGTGGGAAATATAGGAGAAAATATTATTGAATTATGTATCTACATTCTTACACAAAGACCCTCTTTATAGACACTATAATACAATCCTTTACCAAGTAGGATTCGATATACTATTCTTATTCCTACTCCTATTCTAAGTGGGATTGTATATACTATTCTTGTTCTTATTCCAATTCTAGCACTCCCTCTCAAGCAGGTGCATACAAGTCATATGTACCTAGCTTGTTACAAATGTAATTAATTTAAGGACCGGTGAGGGGCTTGGTGAAGATATGTGCAAGTAGATCACTTGACTTCACAAATTTTGAAACAATATCTCCGAGAATCTTTTCTTAGACAACGTGTCAATCAATCTCAATGTGCTTAGTCCTCTCATATGAAGGCATCTTGACTATAACACACAAGTTCCATTTGATCGATTTCTCCAAATTTTAGTTCTCTCAACTGTTTGATCCAAACTAGCTCACAACTTGCTACAATCATTGCTCGATATTCTGCTTCTACACTAGATCGAACAACCACACTTTGTTTCTTACTCTTCCACGACACCAAATTACCCCCTACTAAAAGAAAATATCTGGATGTAGAACGTCTTATCAAAGGGTGATCCTACCTAATCAGCATCTATATATCCACTGATATGCTCATGGCTTTACGGAAAAGATCAAGACATGGAGGCCGATTTATAAGGTACTTGGAAACCCACACTTCATCCTAGTACAAAAATTGAAGTTATTGAATAAAGACCTCACAAATTGGAAAAGGAGGTCTTGGGGAAGGTAGAAGCAAGAAGTACAAGGCTTTGGAAGACTTACTGGATCTACAACAGTCCATAAAAGGGAGAGTTAAATCAATGTAAGAGAAACAAAAGTTCTTGAGTCTACAGCTGGAGATTCCAAATATGGAAAAATCAGAAGAAGTTTGATAGAGGAAAAAATCCAGATGCCTTTGGTTGAAAGAAGGGGGTAAGAATACAAAGTTCTTTTGTCAGATGGCAAGCTCCAACAGAAGAGTATAGTGTACTCATGGATTGAAGGTTGGAGATGAAATAATTGAAAATAAAGATTTAATCTGGGGAAAATCTTAAGCTTCCACCAGCAGCTATACATTGTGAGGAATATATGAGAAGAATGTTATTGAATTGTGTATCTACATTATTACACGGAGACCCTATTTATAGACACTACAATACATTTCTTTACCAAATAGGAAACTACATACTATTCTTATTCCTATTCTAAGTAGGATTGTATATATCTATTCTCATTCCAACAACCCCCCTCAAGCTGCTGTATTCAAATCATATGTACCTAGCTTGTTACAAATGTAATTAATACGAGGACCAATGAGGGGCTTGGTCAGATACTTGATTACTTGACTTCACAAAATTGACAGTCAATCTCAACGTGCTTAGCCTTCTCATGAAATACTAGATTTGATCCAGAATGCCGATAAAACACAAAGCGGCCAACTCCATTATGAGTCATGCCAAATTTCTGAATTATTGTGTTGAACTTCCCTTACCAAGCTTGAGAAAACTGTTTCAGACTAAAGAGTGACTTACGTAATCGATATACAAGGCTAATAAACTCCCCCTGAGCAACAAAATCAGGTGATTGCTCCGTATAGACCACACAGTGCAGCGATCGCCAGAAAGTGCACAAAATTTGGTATAAAATATATGGATCGCCTTGGAAGATGAGGTAATACTAAACAAGAAAGTCACTGAAAAATTAATCGAAACATGCTCATGCGTTGTGAGTATTAGATTTTATGGCTGAAAGTGGCCACAATCTGAGAAATAGAATTATATGGGTAGGGTCGAAATGATGGCAAGACCCTACTGGAAATAGAAATTATATGGGTAGGATCAGATTGATGGCACGACCTAACTGAAAAAGAGAAATTATATGGATAGGGTCAGAATGATGGCACAACCCTACACAAATAAGAAAGTAGTCACCATAAAGAACAGTGCTACACAAATCATATATGAAAAAGCAATCACCGAAAAGATGCACGGTGCTAGACAAATTAGATATGAGAAAGTAGTCACCGAAAAAATGGCACGGTGCTACATAAATAAAATATGACAAAGTAGTCACTGTAATAATGCAAGTTGTTACGCTAATCGAATATGAGAAAGTTATTATCGGAAAGATGGCACAGTGTTACACAAATTAGATATGAGAAAAGTCATTGGAAATATACACAATGACCCAACTTTTGTTAACATAATCATTGGCTAGACAGGCGACATATATGGGTAATAGCCACCCGCTGGCAGCGGAAACTCCTTGATTCTCTACCAAGATCATAGTGGCTCAGATACCACTTGTTAGGACCGAAATAATTAGGTGTCATGCGGAAGCTAGCAAAGCAAACCTCGAAAGATCATGAGTAAGAAGACCAACGAGAAATAAACCAAAAGAGACAAACATTTAACGTGGTTCGGTCAAACGACCTACATCCACAAGAAGAGATAAGCAATTCACTATATAAATATGACTGTACAAAAAATTGAGAGAAGTAACCTCACACAATTCACTCGGAATAAAAAGAGGTTCACACAAGTGATAACATATCATTTGTGTCTAGCATTTCTTCCCCTACACAACTCTCAAAGCCCCCTAGGACTATATTGTGAATGCTACCAAGTTAGAAGGAATGAGTGTCTATTTATAATGTCATAAACCTTTCCTACAAAAAAAAGAACTACTCAAATATGGAGACTTTTTGTTTTCCTTTTCCTAAAAGGAAAACCCAATTATGGTAAGAAACTCAGGGCAAATACCCAATAACTCTCCCCCTGAATCTGAATTTCTAATGAAACAAAAAATTTGCTCTACCTTCTTCGCATAATCTTCAACAGGTTGCATCTCCATCTTACTAATCTCCTTCATTAAATCTATGTCTTCACACAGAGTAACACTTCGATAAAATTTCTCCACCAAAAATCTTCATTACTGTCAAATAGGTTGCGGCTAGAACTGAACCCGCCAAGATGAACACCTATTTTTAACCTAGTTCAACCATTGGATCATTAGACCTAGCTCTGATATCATGTGAGAAATATATGAGAAGAATATTATTGAATTGTGTATCTACATTATTGCACAAATATCCTATTTATAGATACCACAATACAATCTTTTACCAAGTAGGAAACTATATACTATTCTTATTCTTATTCTTATTCCTTTTCTTATTCTAAGTAAGATTGTATATACCTAATCCTATTCTAACAAGAATGAAACTTGGAGACCATCAGCTAGTTTTGAAGATGTAGCTTCAATCACATTGGAGGAAAAAGATTGGCTAAAAGAGCCTTTGAAACAGAAATCCAGATAGTCATAAAAGCAAGTGCCCCCTATGAAGCTCCGAGCCTGAATGGATATACGATAGCATATTTTAATGCTTTGGAGTTGATCAAGCAAGACATTATGGAAGCTATTCATCACTTCCATCAAACAGGACAATTGGTTAAATCGTGTAATGCATCATTCATAGCTCTTATCCCAAAAAAGAAAGGAATTGTGGAACTTAAGGACTATAGACTAATTAGCCTAATTGGTAGTTTCTATAAAGTTGTCCAAAGTCTTAATTGAAAGACCATAGGGGTGATCGGGAAGTTGGTTTCAGGACATCAAAATGCCTTTATAAAAACAAGACAAATCATTGATGCAACCTTGTTAGCTAATGAAGTCTTGGATTCTTGTTCAAGCTTGACATTGAGAAAGACATTTGACCAATTGAATTGGCCATACCTAATCAGTATACTCGGGAAAATGGGGTTCGTGGAAGGTTGGATATGGTGGATCAAAACTGTATAACCACCATAAAGTATTCTATTTTGATCAATGGTGGACCTGTAGGTTTATTCTTACCACAGAAAGGACTCAGACAAGGCGATATCACCATTTCTGTTTATTCTTGCAACGGAAGGCCACAACAGTATGTTAAATAAGGGCAACCAACTTCACTAGATTAATGGATTTAGGGTTGGGAATAAAGTAGGGAGTACAGTAACTATTTCTCATTTACTGTATGTTGAGGCTAGACGAAGCGCAGCTCTCTCGGGTTTTTCTGGCAAGGCAAGACCTAGGCAGAAAAGCAACCCTGAGGCAGTGAGGTGACGAGGTGGTAGCGAGAAGAAGTGTTGCTTTTTAAAGAAAAGAAAAAGACACTCTTCTTGCTTCTCCTGTCTTCTTTCGTTCTTCTTCTCCTTTGTTTTTCGGCAGCTATTTTCTTTTCTTTATCTTTCTTCTTCTTGCGCAGCTTCTTCCTCCCACTGTTTACAAGCTTTTTTCTCTGTTTCTTCCTCCCGCTGTTTTCGTCCTCTCCTCTGTTACAGCTTCTTTGTTCTACCTCTGTTTCTGTTACAGTTTTTTAATTTTAATTGATTTTCGAGTTCTAGACATTCAATATCAACTATCTATTTTAAGTTTTTGAAATATTTACTAATGTGTTATTGCTATTGAGGTTTTGGTTATTTATATGATCAAATTTAATATTTTAACTTTTTGTGTTACTTTGTGTTTCACTTCAATAAGACGAGGACTTCGCTTCTCACCTCAGTGAAGCAGGCTGTCATCGCTTTTTGTCACCCCTCACCTTCCAAAACACTGCAATGCAGCCTCTGAACTGGAGGAATTAGCTGAGCTGATGTGCTTCAATGTGGAGGCTTTCCCACTACTTATCGCCTTCCCTTGGGAGTAAAATACAAAAATCATGAGATCTGGAATTGTGTAACTGAGAAATTTGAAAAAAGGTTGGCATCATGGCAGAAACAGTACCTATCCTTTTTGGGGCAGGTTAATTCCTATAATAGTGTGTTGGTCTGTTGGACAGCATTCCAAAATACTTTACGTCCCTTTCCCCCATTCCCAGACATTGCTTAGAAGAGACTTCTTATGGGAAGGTAATAGTAAGAGTCACAAATTTCACCTGATCAAGTAGCCTAGGCTGATACTACCAAAGGAACATGGAGGACTGGGTATACAAGACTTGAAACTACACAACAAGAGCAAGATAATGAAATTGCATTGAAGATACTACATGGGAACCCAGGGATGTGGAAATCAGTGATTATAACAGTATATGGGGAAAATAGCAAATGATGCTCCAGATAAAGCAACATATGTCATGGAACAGGTCCTTAGAAACACATTTCTGAACTCTGGAAAGAAGTGTATCTCAACTCCAAATTCAAGCTAGGGATGGATTGCATATTTCATTTTGGAAAGACATGGTTGCACTCAAGTGGTTTTGAAAGAGGAATTTCTTAATATGTACACACTGGGCAACTACGATTCCAAGGTAGAGCACAACTGGAAGAACAACTCTTGGAACCCACAACTCATGAGAAATATTCAACACAGGTAGATGAACAAGCAATTGGAACTGCTTTCAAAGTTAGCTGGGGCTGCTGTCAATCCACAGGCAGAGGACAAGTTACTGTGGTGTGGTTCAAATAGGGAGAGCTTCACTGTGAAGAAATGTTATTCTCATCTATGCTCCAACAAGAAGGTGATAGAAAGTTGGCCTTGGAAGCTTCATTCTGACCACGACTTGGAAAAAGAAAGAAGAGAAGGAACTTATCTAGAGAACTAAATTACCTACTAAAGTGATATGCTATAGCTGCGTAGAATTGTATGAAGCATGTCTCAGTCATTATAATCTTAGTACGAGAAACATCCAGACAGTCAACAAGTGTTACATGTGTCAAACAGAGTTGAAAAGTGTTAACACACCTCCTCCTACATTGTTCAGTTGCAGCAGATATGTAGCACATGTTCCTCTCTATTTTGTCTAGCCTGGGTCATGCAATTCAGTATCAAAGAAGCATATGAAAGTTGGAGTTCATGGAGAGTTGGTAAATCCATCAAAAAACTTGGTTATTGGTGCCTGCTTCTACTTTTTGGTGCATCTGGAATGAGAGGAATTGTAGGTGTTTTGATGGGAATCCAACTCCAGTTCATGTTCTGAAAGCTAAGTGCTTGCTTATTTTATTTAGCTGGCAAAGCCAGGCCCCTGTACCTAGTTGTGAAGCTTTTTTGGAATGTGTCAGCTCCTTAGTTATAGACTACCCTTTGTACATAAGCAGACACATTTTCTTCCCCTGTAATCTTTTGTTGCATCACCGTGATGCTTTTGAATTCGTCTTCTCTTACTTCAACAAAAAAACAATTAAAAAAGACATCAAGTTCAGTTCACTGACTAAAAACAAAGAACTAGCATACTGCAGCATTAACTATTCCGCTTATATATGCAATTATGGATTGCGCCAATAAAAGGATAGCTCAACTTTCCCGGAGTCCCAAGTGACTCATGTTTAACTATAGCCCTACATTATGTTGAAAGATGGAAGTCCAAAAGACAGTCAGCCTTATCAGCCTAACCCCCACCCCACCCCCAAAAGAAAACCTAAAAAGGGCCAGAGACTATCTTCACCAACCTCCTCTGTGGGAACATATACGCATGACTCATAAAATGCACCACTCTCTGTGGGCACAGATACGCATGACTGCTACAAATTACCATCACTTCTTCAGTATTCACTTAGAAATTCCTAATGTAAAAAGCATGGCCTGATGTCCATATCCTCCTTTTTTCCCTAGAAAATACTGGCATAAAATGTAGAATCAAATACAAATCTCCGAACACAGTAAAATAGTCATTGTTACTCTTCTTCCCTCTTTGCTAGTTGCAGGTTGGGGTTTGACCGTTTAACTTAATAAGCTAAAGATGACTGGGAAACAGAAAGTCCCAGAAACAAAGAAGGGACAGATACCTGGAAAAACAAGTTCCTGTGGTAACTCTCAGTTGGTGGCATAAGGGCATCTACATAGACACGTCGATCAAGTCTCCAAACTCGTAGGTAGTTAAAAAGTTCCGACAAATCATCAAGTGCCTTGCGGGTGGTTTTATCTGCATTAGTTAACCCAAAATTAAGTCTCCTTATGCAACTAAAAGAAGTGGTAAACATGGCAATGAACGACAATGTACCAGGAGGAAGAGCTCCCCTTAAACGAGGAAGAGCCTGGTCTGCAACTCCACAGAATCTCAACCCCACAGTTTGTAATCTATTTACAGCAGTTTCTGCAAGATTAAGTTCCTGAAAATGCAAAGATTGGGGACCAATGTTCCAATCAAAGATCCAAATAAAATTCCAGCATGTATAAAATCCCCAGGAACTTGCTCATTCACTAGAGAACAAAGATTTATGTAATTTTCCCTTATGTTAGTGACAGGATTTTGAAGTTTTAATAGTCTATCCTAATTCATAATCCTATGAATAAGGAATGTAATTTGTTTGGAAAATATTTACTTGAATAACACTTTACTTCATGAATAATACCTTATGATCTCTCTCTCTCTCTCTCTCTCTCTATATATATATATATATATATATGTCTTATTGTTTGATTATCATTTCTCTATTCCTCTCCCGTTGCACCCTTCCCTCTTCTGGTGCTACATTACTGTAACGATCCGATCCACCGTTACTCAAGGGCATCTCGTGCGGAATCCAAAAATTCTGGAAATACGTTGCCAAATTTAAAAATTTGAACACACAAAGAAACTGGCTTATTTTAAAAATTGACTGAGCTGACGTCTGTCCGCCATAGCGGGAAGCCTCCCCCTATAGCGTTAAAAGGGTTAGGTTATGATCTCTATGTGATAAAAGGGTTAGGTTATGATCTGATATGAGGGTGGCATAGCAGGTAGGCTTGGGAAGCCTTAGGGTGGCATAAAGGTATGCTAGGGAAGCCTTAGAGTGGCCTAGATGGTGGAGTTGGCAGTGGAAGTAGGTGGGATGACTTAAGATAGAATGTATGAGTTCGAAGAAGTGTTGTCGTATTAAGCATGGTAAATGGGTGGCTCAGGGTTGTAGTTAAATATAAGTTTCATGTTTCCTGATTATTTGCATTATATTATATGGTAGGTTCGGGTCGACCGATGATGCCTACCCGTACATGTTTGTACTAATACTACTTTTGTTATGCCACTTGACATAGTCTGATTGCAGGATTCAATGATGTTTCGTAGGTGAAGACGAAGATGATCTTCGACAACTTCTATTCTTCCTTCCTTATGGGAGAGTTGTCTTATTTCTTTCATAAATTGTACTCTTCAGAAGCTCTTGTACCTGTTTAGACTAGTTCCTTGGGGGAGGGATCAGTGTATTTTCTTTACAAAGGTATTTTAATTTGATGAATTGTGAGTATTTCAATATATAAATAGGTTGTTCAGATTATGTTTTATTTATTTTTCCGCATGTCATGATCGTTTTGGGGGTTGAGGGTTCTCCTATCTAGGAGTTAGAGTAGGTGCTCGCACAGCTCGGTGGGTTGGGTCGTGACAATTACTAATGTTGTCAAAGGCGCGCTTAAGCCCTAAATGAAGGCTCAAGGCGTGTTAAGTGCATCGCTTCACTTAATGTGCGCTTCAGTATTGTCATCAAGGTTCTAAAGCATACTTTATCCTTGCCAATGAGGCTCATCTGAAGAGACAACACTAAACAATTTATTTTACACTTTGTCGTATTTTTTTTCAATTTCATTTTCATATATTTATTCTTGCTTATAATTATTAGTCTTCGACTAAACATATATATTTGTATTTATTCTCCCTTTGTGCCTTTTATCAATAAAGCCCACGCTTTTCTTGCGCTTTGCTCGTAAAGCCCCAACGGACCTTAGAGCTTTTTTGCACTTTTTGTTCTTGATAATTATAATGTATCTTGAGGGTTCATTATATCTACTTAATATATAAGAAATAATGTCTTTTACTATAGGTCCTCAACCCAGCTCATAAGACCAGGCTGATTCTTTCTTAGGACCAAGCACCTAAAAACATGTTGAGGGTAGGTGGGTGAAAGACAGACCCAAGGTCTTTATGTACTACAAACCATGTTAAGTTGTATAGTTCCAATTTTTTTGAGAGTTTAATTGCCATAGAGGTAAGAGCTTCATATATTTTAGGTCTTTAACAGATTTTTAGGATTAAACCATAGTGGTGGAAACCTGTGAATTCATGTGGATCAACCAATTTTCATAGACTTGAAACTTAGAAAGTCAGATGGACCTTATGTGCAATTATCACATTGCTCTTCATACTCCACCGAATCCGGCTTCACATGAAGTTCCACGCTCATAAAAACGATTTTTTCTACGAAATTGATTGGCATTTTTCTCATAAGAAGATAATGTCATAAAATATTATCATAAAGTCATATAATCCTCTCATACATGCATTCACCAAATTACTTTTTAAGTCCTACAACTATTTATATATGTAGCAAGTTTGATAATTACAATTCATACGCACCATTATTGTACTCCTATTTTAATACATGTGTATCACTATTTAAGTTTGTTGAATACAGCAGGGTAGCAGGCATGCAGCCCAGAACATCTAACAACATAGCATACTATGGGTACATCCCAACATAAACTCCCCAATAGCTTGAAGGCATAATCAAACTATGGATTCACTTATTCTTTCCCATGTATCTCATTTCTCAAAAAAGCAATACCTAAAGCAACAAGAGTTCCAGAATCTTATAAAAAAGCAGTGCACTATGACAAAATTAACCACTTGTAAGTTCACATTCAGAAACTTAACTCAGACCTGTCGAAGTTGTCGCCTGATGACCACCCATTTCGTCTTTCTTTCAGAAGATTGAGGGCGCAAAGAACCCAAAAGGGAAAGAAGCTTCAAAATGGGAACAAGAGATCAATACATGCTCCAAAGTGAGTTCAGAGACACAATAAGCTAGGCCACTCGACATGGCACTTCGATTCAATACCTCTGCAACTTTTTGTCTGTGCTCTGGTCTGATTCCGGCCCAAGTCCAAATTGCATCCAAAAGATCCGCATGATTCAAATGAATATCACATGATTCAGATTGAAAGTAATGAAGTATAATGTCCATCGTGGCCTGTGATTAAAAGGAAACTAAGTAGAATACAGACTGTACTTGTATTACAATGCTAGCTAGAATGAAGTGCAAGACAAGGGCAGATCAGGGAAAGTAAAGGATCTTGGTGACAAAGCAATACCCATCAAGTGACTCAACATAGCAATATCAACCATGAAAATGTAGGAAATATCTTTACACCATCTCTGATTAGGAATTTGGGATTCTTTGTCATCAGAAAAAATGAATCTTCTGAGGCTTTGGAAATGAGTATGAAGAAATTGGTCATGTTTCACAAGATTGAGACTAACAACACAAATGCTAAGATGAGTGTCTTACCTTAATTATCTCTGCTTCAGTTAGAGCCGTTTCCCCTCCAATAATATCAAAATCCCCCTACAGGTAAGTTAATAACAAACTATAAAATTTATGAGCTAAATATCATCATTTCTCTATTCAGTCAAAGGAAACTGCTGAACGAAGTTAAAACCTGCAGATACCGGTTTGGGGGTGAATGACCAATCGCTCGCCTGTATACGTATGCTATTTCGTAGCGTTTAAAGAATGATCTCTGAGGAGGATGAAGATTTAAAATATGTAAGTAGATGCTTAACTTTAACCACAAAAGATATTCTAAATTTCCATTATTCTTTTCAAATTTGAATGTCCAATATGAATACGTTGATGGAAACTAAAAAAGTTTCATATCAAAAAGATGGACTCCCTCCATCAGAAACTGAGGTTTTTTCACTTGGCACCGGTATGACGATAAGAGTTCAAGATGTGTACCACTTATTGTTAACCAAGGGAACATGTAGGGCATATTAATAACTTTCACTTATTTAAAAAATAACTGTGTAGTGTACCAACAATAACTAAACCTTGATCCCGACTAGATGATTTCACCTATATGGCTACTTCGCTTCCAAAAGTATGAGACTTCACGGAAAAGATAGGAAAAAAGAAAATGCTTCCACAATCTATAAGAGAACCGAACATAAGCAAGATAAGTTATGAATATAGAATACAATTCTATAAATCATGAGATCTGTCAATGAGCTGATGACTTACCCGATTGGCAATGATCCATTTCACTAAAGGCAGTCGAAGTTCATGGCAAAGCTCAACCATGTCTCCTCCATGAGTCAAAAGCTTAACAGAGTTCCTTTCTCGACTGAACCAGCAGAGAGAAATTGAGAAAGAGAGTAGTAAATGTCAACCCATAAAATTAAAAATATAAAAAAGAAGGGTAAAATTATACTAAGTTAATGAGCAGGAAAACAGTGAAATGGACACCTATTTGGCAGTGGACATTCACCCAGCATTCGCACGGGTATAATCTCCAAATGCTTTGCACAATGTCGTCTGAAGACTTCTGTGGCAATCTCGATGACATGATCACGACTCTCAGTCTGTAGATCAGTGAACAGAATACACGAGGTATCCCTTCCAGCCACCTTCGAACTTTCAAGATTTGTGTTATGGCCTTTTGTGTTTAAAGTGTCTTCATTGAAAACGGCATTTACAATTTTATCATAAACACCAGTGTCATCTGAAGTGTGAATTGTCCTAAGAATATCTGCAGGTACAGGAAAAGAAATTTACACAAAGAAGAAAGCAGCACTGCTAAACAAAATAGAGTTTAACCTAGTTCATAGTCTATACAGAAACAATTATGGGTCACACTTAAAAGAAAAAGAAGAGAGTGAAAGCTGGAAATATGGGAAACCTAGACTTCATCCAAGTATATGATCCACTCGTAATACTAACGCCATTTATACCTTTTGAAGTTATCATCGTCTATCATCACCCATTTATGCCTTTGTAGTTTGTATCATCTTTGTCCTCTGTTTCCATGCCCATCAATAAAATCACTTTTCGAGAAAATAAAAGACATCTATGTCATAAAAGCAAAGAGATTTATTCATTTTTAAGGGGATAACGGGGATTGGATTGAATGATAAAATAGAATCCTGGGTCGCGAACAATGATTTGATTGAGGATGAATAATCCATCCCTAATTCTACGGGTAAACGATTTTCTCATCCTAGATGTTGAGAGACTATGATGGACGAGATGTTTGATTGACATGCGAGTGGTACTTGGGAGCTTATTCCAATTCTTTCACGTAAATCTATTGTCAGTTGTTGTTGGTTTTATGAAGTCAAAGTTGGTCCGAATGGTCAAGTTGATAGGCTTAAGGCTCAACTTGTTGCCAAGGGCTACACTCAGATATTCAGACTTGATGACAGTGATACTTTCTCTCCCGTGGCTAAAATGTCATATGTCTGTCTTTTTCTATCCATGGTTGTTGTCCGTCATTGGCCTCTTTATCAGTTGGATATTGAGAATGTTTATCTCCACAGTCACCTTGAAAATGAAGTTAATATGGAGCAACCACCGAGTTTGGCTGCTTAGGGAAAGTCAACGAGCCTTTTAAGTTGATTGTGTCGGTCACTCTATGGTCTGAAACAGTATCCTCGAGGCCTGGTTTGGGAAGTTTAGCACAATAATTCGGGAGTTGACATAACTCCTTGTGATGCTGATCACTCAATGTTTTATTAGCTTTCTGCTCCAAATTTGTGTATTTATTTGGTGGTCTATGCCGATGATATTGTTATCACTGACAATAATCAGGATGGTATCACTAATTTGAAGCAACATCTCTTTCAACACTTCAAGACTAAAGATCTCAGCCGACTGAACTATTTTGTCCAAATCAGGCATTGTTATTTCACAATGAAAGTATGTCCTAAGACACATTTCTTGAGGAAACATGAATGATGGGATGTAGATCCATTGACACTTCTATGGATCCAAAGGCTAAACACTTACAAGGACAGGAGAGTCACTTAGTGATCCTAGAATATATAAGAAGCCGGTAGGTAAGTTGAATTATCTCACAGTGATTAGACCTGACATTTCTTTTCCCATGGGACATGAGTGTTGTAAATCAATTCATAGATTCTCCCTGTAATAGTCATTGGAATGCAGTTGTCCACATTCTACGACATATAAAGTGAGCTCCACGAAAAGGGACTCTACAGGGATCAAGGTCATGAGCAGATCGTTGGATATACAGACATTGACTGGGCAAGATCACCTTCTGATAAATGTTCTACATCTCGATATTGTGCTTTAGTAAGAGGTAAATTGATGTCATGGAAGAATAAGAAATAAAATGGTGTTGCTCGATCTAGTGGGCAAGTAGAATATCCAGCAATGGTTAGCAACTTGTGAGCTAGTCTCGATCAAACAGTTGCTCAGAGAATTGAAATTTGGGGAAAACTGACAGATGGAACTTATGTGTAATAATCAAGCGGCCTTTCACATTGCGTCAAATCCGGCATTTCATGAGAGGATAAAGATTGAAATAAGCCTATTTTTCTCCAAATTTGACCAGTGAATTGAACAGTGATCAAGTTTTTCATTTCATAAAGTAAAAATGTGGTTCTAACCTTTAAACCTTTCAAGGTACATTATTGCATGTAAATGAAATGTGAAGCAAAAATACTCTTAGGAGATACTATTTAAAAATTGTGACGTCAAATGATCAGCTGACAAATATTTCCGTCAAGTCCCTCACTAGTCCTCATTTTAGTTACATCGTTAACAAGCTTGGTACATATGACTTATATGGACTGACTTGAGGGTGTGTGTTAGTATATTAATATATATAGTGTTTGATATGGAAAATGATTATGTATACAGTGTCCCACATGGAAAAGGATTACTATGTATTGTGTAGAATATAACTACAAATAGGGTTCAGTGTAATGATGTAGATACACATCTTAATAATATTTTTCCCATGTCTTTACTTCTCACAGTGTATATGGTGTGTGCTAATCCTTGTGCAGATGGGAGGAGTGGAGTGAAAAAGTGAAAGAAAATTGAAAATTTTGAAACTAAGTGAAAAAATGGCGATTCATCATAGAAATTCTGAGGTGACACTGATGTGTCATCTACATCAGCACGTTTCAGAAACACGCGATGTTCAAGAAGTTTAAGAAAGTAGTTTTGGCATCTGAATGTAACCCCATGGGGAACCGGAATGACAAACGATACAAGTAGACATGTCTATAATTCAAATATATAAAACTGTCCACAAAGTGTAACTGGTCATGCATTATCCTACTAGCTTTACAGGCCAAATCTCAAACAGATTGAAAAGCAGAACACACATAGAGATATACAATAATGAATAGGACTTGTGTTCCCCTTCTCATGTTCATGTGTTATTTAAGCAATGTAAAAATACTTAACATCACCCATTGTTTAGCTCAATGTGCTTAAGATCATCTCCGACCCCCCTCTATTTTATTCTCTATTCTCTATATTTGGAGAGTAAAATAGACAATACCCTCTCCAACCACACTCTATTTTACACTCTACTCTCTATTTATATAAAGGGTGAATAGTAGTTCTCCAAATTTAGAGAACTACTATTCATACTCTCTATTTCACTTTTTGATTATTTTATTATTATTTCTATTATATAATATTCGTAATTAACATATTATAAATCATATAAGACCATTAATTAAATCCTTAATATTCATAAATTATTTTTTAATTTTATATAACATTTTAAAAAACATATTATTTAATATATACTACTTTCATATCGAAATAATAATATTTCAATTGTTTTTAATTTTCGTCACACAAAATATATAATTAAAATTATAACTCCCTCCATCCCATTTTATATGAGTTATTTTGACTTGCCACGGAGTAAGAAAGAAATGAAGACTTTTGAAACTAGTGGTCAAAATAAGTGATAGATATTTGTGTAGTTGTAAATCACTTCATTATGGGTAAAATGGGCATTGTAAAGTTAAATTGTTACATAATATAGAAATGTGTCATTCTTTTTGGAATTGACTAAAAAGGAAAGTAAGTCATATAAATTGGGATAGAGGGAGTATTATTTTCTACTATGAAGAATGCACAAAATTTAAATGATAAGATGAAATTTTAATTTAAAAATACAATACATAACATAATAATTAAGGAAAAATGCTCATTTTGAACTCCGTAATGCATTATTAGAGCATTTATGGGAGCAACGTAATAATTTTGAATGTTGAGTATTTATGTAATTGTATTTCATTAATGATTTCACTTTTATTTGAATTGTCATAAATATGTATAATATATAATATTTGCTTGCAATTTATGTTTTTTGAGAATGTTAAAATTATTTTTTTTTGAGAATGAAAATATAATTTAGAAATTTAGAATAAAATATAATTTTATATTAAAAAAAATTTGAAAAGAATAAAATTTTATATTACATGAAGATTATATAGGGTGATTATTTGAAAAAAAGAAGAAAAGATTTATATTATGAAATAAGAAAATAAAAGTGAAATAGAAATAATAATATAATATCGATGAGAGAGAAGAAAATTCCTTTTTAAAGAGTAAAATAGAGAACTGGGTTGGAGTTGGTTGACTTGATCTCTATATTTGGAAAGTAAATAGAGAATAGGGTTGGAGATGCCCTAAGTCTGTCAAAAATTAGATATTTCTTGTCTTCCAAAACTCTCGTCGTCTTCACACCTACTTTACGGATAATCTCCAATGATTTCTTTTGTTATCACTCCTTAGATCAGTGTACTTAGAAAAAGCAAGCTGGGGGATACACTCTACAAGAGAGCATTTTTTGAGTTTTGCTTATTTGATGCCGATTAAATATGCAACAACGAACAACCATAGCATAATTCCTCTGTTGCTTTGTTTTATCTCATGTCAGATGTCAACAGTGAACTTATCTACTTAGAAGGAAGTCATAGAGGAGGAAATAAGAGTCAAAGAAAGCTATATCAACTACTTACTATCCAGCATCTCATACTCCATTCGAGGAGGAAAGGCATTTTGAAGAAGTTCGTCGGCTGATGGACGGTCTGATGGACTTGGAGACATTAAGCGCCGTAACAAGGATGCCTGCTCTGGAAATTCGGCAGCCCATGCAGGAGGAACTTCTCCTTTTTGTTTTAAATCAGAAAGAACGATATGTCGCTCCATTGCAGTGTCAAAAGGATGCCACAACTCAAAGAAAACAACTCCTAAACTGTACATATCAGCCTGAGGACTATGGAGTCAGAAGCAAACTAGTATCCAAGCAGGCTTTTTGTTAAGATCAAGCAAAACTTGCTCAGAGAAAAAAAATCTGACCTTCTCATTAATCTTTGGCCACATTTGCTCTATTTCAGGTGCAGTATAGAAATATGTACCAACTTGACCAGTGCCATCAACAGAAACTCCTATCATCTCGGAAGCATCCACATCCTGGTCCAGCTGCTCTAGTTTCAAGAATTTGGCTGAAATTTCAAAGAGTAAATACACCATATGTTTCAATTCAGATTCCTGCAACCAAGCAAAATAGAAGGACTACCAGGAATACCAGATATTTGTAGGACACTAGAGAAAATCGCAGTAACTGTAGATTGGTTGAACAGGGTAAAAGTTGTTGGTTCATTCAGAAAATACCCCAGAATATAAATTAATACAATAAAGGCATGGTCAATTTGTCTTACAACTGAACATAAAAGACATCCTATATACATGGGAAAAGATACCAGGACACTATAGGAAATTTCATTCCATGTCCAAACATGGCTTTTCGAATTAGTGGAAAAGTTAGTGGTATCTCTCAGTGATCAAAAGTAGCTTTACATCCAATTATAATCTCATGTGAGAGTCTGTATTAAGTGCAAAACTCGCATGCCTTATATTCTGAATAAATTTCAGATTTTCCTCTTGGGATCTGAGAATAAGTAACCAGAATCAAAGACGGACACTTTCCACATTACTCACATGTCATATTTGCATATAAGGTTCTAGCAGAGCTTTTGGCTACTTCAGATTGGACAGAAAGAGTTTCACAAGGGAAGAGATTTTTTCAAAGTCAATCTTCGATGTAATTGTAAGAGTACTTTCACAGAAATGATATGACTGTAAGAATATTATCTGGCACCAATATGACGTGATAACACATTATATTATTTGTTGCTTGGCGATATAAATATATCCACTTAATTTTTGTATCAATCTCTAATTCTAATGAAAAGATTTAGGGAATTCCTTTTGCTTCTTGATTAAAGAGCACAGATGCTTGAACATCGTCGTATAAATCATGAAGCAAAAGATAAATACCTCAGTGAAGCCAAAAAAGAAATACTTTTACAAGTTAAGAATATGAAGCAAATGCTTACCAAGACCAAAATCCCCGATTTTAATGTCATTGCGAGCGTCAAAAAATATATTATTAGGTGTCAAGTCCCGATGAATAATGCCTTGTCCATGGATATGTGTCAAGCCTTCTACAATTTGTCGGAACAAATGCCATGCAAGTTCCTTGTCTAAATGACTATATGATTCAAACATTTGGCGGAGAGTCCTTCAAAAACATAAATGAAGTCAGTTACTTCTGGCTGGGAAGAAAGGAATGACAGAAAGGGAGAAAGAGAACTCATGGAATTCTATGATTCAAACATCTAACTGGACTCCAAATGGAAATCTAAACATAGATTTGGGCTCGTGGGGTTATGGGTAACCAAATTTCAAATTTGTTTCGGGGTTTGACTGAGTTAAGTTAGGGTTGACTTTGACTTTGATTGAGTCTTAAATTATGGAATTGAGTTCAATGGCATTTTTATACCATTGAGTATTCTGTTTTTTTAAGAAAGCTAACAGTAGTATTTTTATACCATTGAGTATTCTGTTTGGGCTTGGGACTTCCATGTTGGAGGTCTCAAGTTCGAAACCCCCTGCCAGCGAAAGCAAGGGGTTTGCCTTCTGGGTTGAGCTCGTCGCACCGGACTTGCCTAGTGCGGGTTACCTCTCCTGTGTGGTTTGCGAGCTTTTGCATAGGAGCAGGGATTTTACCCTGTGCACACCCAAAGGGTAGCGGTTGCGGGTTTCCCTTGTCATCAAAAAATTAAATCTCCAGCGCAACAATATTTACAGTTCAAAAAGCAAAACAAAAGTGATCCTTAATCTTCTTACAGGGATTCGATAATGTCTAATAAAAATTCTGCTACTTCCGCGATTTCTTCTTTACACCAAAACTAAAACAAAAGAAACAATTCATGTTGATTTTCTGAATCAGGCTACTACTTTCTTCAAAGCATCTTAAGTTCCTTCCCTTCCAAATTGTCCACCAAATACATGCAGGTACAGCTCCCCATCATATTTTCTGCTACACAGTTCCTCCCATGTTGTTCCAACCAGATAGCAATTCTTCAGTGTCTTTGGGATAAGCCATATGATCCCTTTCATACCTAAGAACAATTTCTATAGTTGATCCGTGACTTTGCAGTGTAAAAATAAATGGTTGGTGTTCTCTGCATCCTTTCCACAAAGGTAACATTTTGAGCAAAGTTGCAAACCCCTCCTCCTCAAGTTATCTTGGGTTAGATATGCATCTTTAACCACCAGCCACAAGAAACAATCCACCTCGTATGGTATTTTGACCTTCCAAATGTGCTTCCAAGGCCAGATGATTTGTTGTCCAGTGTCACTTAGAGCTATGATGTTAATCATTACATTATGATTGGAAGAAGAATATAGTGGATCCAATCATCATATAATGACTACTTGTTAATCATTAATGATGATTGGATGAAGTAAAGATTGCAAAAGTAACAAGTTTCAGCCAAATGACATAAGGATTGAAAATTAGAAGAGAAACACTGAGGCGATGTGCACGTTTGGCACAAGAAAGGCGCCAGTTGCCTGAACCAGGGAAAACCCGCAAACCCGATATGCACGCTTGGAGCAGGCATAGGGCCAATGTCGGGAATTTTTGGAGTAAAATGCATGCAATGTCAAGGCGAAGCGCCAAGAAAGGCCAGGAAGTCTGGAAATGTCATTTATTTTGCACGACCCGGGGTTCTTCCAATTCGATTTTGGATTGACTTTGGACGTGTCCTACACCTATAAATACACTCTAAACACGAGCTCTGAGAAACTTTTGATGCTGGGAGAGCAAGGAACAGCCGTGGAGCTTCATTGTTCATATTTTCTTCCGTCAAACTAGTTATTTTATGTTTCCTTGGATGAATTTTCGTTTTGCTACCATGTCTATGTGGAGCTAAACTTCACGTTCAGGGTTGTGGTTCTTTCATGATCATTGTTATTAGGATTTATTTTGATTGATTAATTTATCGTAATTGAGTTATTTTTTCTCTTTTGATCTTAATTATTTGATCACCAATTGAACACTATCCATGGCTCATTAGAACTTGAGAAAGGGAATTGTGAGCACAATAAGAGTGCATAGAGCTTGTTCATGAACATACGCATCGGGGAATCGTTTGGAGTTTGAGGATAGAATATACCCTTTAAACTTGAATGTGTTCTGCTATTTTTTGACGACCATGGAAATATAGGCATTAGAGTAGTTTGAACAGACTTCTATGCGATTCAGAAGATACTCATAAGTTAATAATAATGTTATCACTCCTTAGTTATCCAATAGTTACTGCAGTAATTTCTCTTTAGTAGCAGTTATTTTCTTGTAATAGTGCAGTTATTTTCATGTAATAGTGCAGTCTTTCATTCCAGTTAAGTTAGGAAGTCATGTCCTAGTTTCTAGGGGTAGTTATTTTATAAGTATTGTATTTAAACTATCTGGTGTTTGAGAAAATATAAGCAGAAAATTATTCAAGTCTTTGAGTACTTCAAACTCAAGAGATTGCAGATTCTCTCTTAACGAACCAGCACCATAGGTCGTAGGAAGAAAACATTTGATTTCACACTACAACGCCCCATAACCAGATCCATATCAGGGGACCATAACAACTTGGTATCAGAGACGGATATTATGGGAGATCAAATTCAACATCAACTAGCACAATTGGTGAACTTATTTCAAGAAGAACGTGCAGCCAATATAGCGAGACAGGAAGCAATAAATGCTCGCTTAGATGCACTCACAAAGGATCTAGCGAATTCGAAGGTTGATTCTGAATCAACTGATCATACCAGTCAGAATCGGGGCTGGAAGGGTAAAAGTGGAGTGGCAGAAGGGTCAAAATCAGATGCAGGAGGAAGTTCCTTCATTCCTAGGTATACAAAGTTGGATTTTCCACGGTTTACTGGCCAAGGGGACCCTTTAGGATGGCTGAACAGATGTGATCATTTTTTTCGACACCAACAAACTCAAGATGAAGAAAAAGTTAGTCTTGCTTCTTTTCATTTAGAGGGGAATACACAACTTTGGTTTCTTCAACTAGAGACAGATCTGCCTGAACCGTCTTGGGATGAGTTCAAACGTTATTGTAACCTTCGTTTTGGGCCACCAATCAGAAGTCAGAAGTTAGGAGAATTGGCTAAGTTGCGCCAGATTGGGTCCGTGGCCGATTACCAAGAAAAATTTGAGCAATTAATTTCGCGGCTGGTACACTCACACAGTCACAAAAAATTGAACTTTATATCAGTGGTCTTGCTGATTATATAGAAATTGAGGTTGAGTTGCATAATCCTCCAGATTTGGCTACAACGATGAGTTTATCCCGGCTTTATGAACGCAAGGAACAATCAGTTTATTCGCAATCGTTAGATGCTTGCAAATCCAAGACAGCAGATTTCTCACCTCAACAACATGTCAGATTTGTGAAGAAACTAACCAGACCTGAAATGGAGGAAAGGCGACTTAAGGGACTTTGTTTCAATTGTGAAGAACCATTCACCCGAGGTCATCAATGCAAGAAATTATTCTGGATTGACTTTATAGACGATGAGGAAGAGTTTGCTGGAAAGGAGGGAAATACTAATTTCCGCACTTAGCGCTTGAGGACAAGCGCGATTTGAAGAAGGAGAGTAATGTTATCACTCCTTAGTTATCCAATAGTTACTGCAGTAATTTCTCTTTAGTAGCAGTTATTTTCCTGTAATAGTGCAGTTATTTTCATGTAATAGTGCAGTCTTTCATTCCAGTTAAGTTAGGAAGTCATGTCCTAGTTTCTAGGGGTAGTTATTTTATAAGTATTGTATTTAAACTATCTGGTGTCTGAGAAAATATAAGCAGAAAATTATTCAAGTCTTTGAGTACTTCAAACTCAAGAGATTGCAGGTTCTCTCTTAACGAACCAGCACCATAGGTCGTAGGAAGAAAACATTTGATTTCACACTACAACGCCCCATAACCAGATCCATATCAGGTGACCATAACAACTACATGCTGGAACAACCTTTTTCTCAAATATTCAATGGTATACATGGTTGTTATCCAATGATACTGACGGATACAATTATCATATGAAGTCAACAAGATTGAGAATGAAAGATGCGAGTAACTAGTTTGAGTTTGCTAGGCTGTTAGAGAGAGCACACTTTTATTATTTAATTGTATTATCAACACGCCCTCTCACGTGCAGGACTAATTCTTTTTCATGAGCCACGCATGTGGAAATTCTTTTTGAAATAGGTGACAGTGAGATTCGATCTCAAAACCTTTGCATGCTCTGATACCAAGTTGAAGTGTGTGACCATCTCATCCAAAAGCTTAAGCTGTTAGAGAGAGCACACTTTTATTATTTAATTGTATCATCAACAGTAACCTTAGAGGAACCGTGAACATGGGAGAATGGGATCAGAGTCAGTTCTTTGCAGAATCTGATAATTCTCTGCCTTTAAGTTGTAACTTTTATTTCTTTCCCAGATTTGTTTGTAGCATTTGCCCATTCTCTGGCTTTAAGATGTAACTTATTTCAATTTTCCCAGGTTTGTTGTGATACTACGAGCATGACACTAGTGGTACCAACTTTATCTTCTTTATGAAAAATAGATCTCTAGTGGTTGCATGTACTATAGGCAAAAAAAGGCAGAGCTTAGCTAAAATGAGGAAGTGACTTGCTCTATTCAAGAAACAATAAGGATCCCAGAGAAAGGATATGAAAAGGCAGGAGATATAATTAAATCCTGCAAATGGAAGACAAGCAACACCATCTAAGTTAAAGAAAATAACAGAAGGCGATGAGTACTGGAAGATTAGATGAAAATTCAAAAGAAAAGTAAATGATTTGAAGGATTAAGGAAGATTACGAAGTAAAAACAGTACGCGTAGGCTCTCCCAGTTTTTTCTCAGTTTAACTCGGGTAGGCTCTTGATTCTCATCCCTTTAACTTTTTTTGGCTGATTTTGAGATAAGTGGACCTTTCCTTTAGAAAAGAAAGGAAATGGGGAGGGGATGCAGAAAATCTAATAGATAAGAAAGGAAAGAAAGAACCTTGGGCAGTATTCCATTTGGATATATAGGTAAGTCGACTCAAGCTTATTCTCCTGTCCAAGATGGTCCGACACACTCCCATCCACATAGGTGAAACTAGAGTTTACTACTGTTCTGGAACCACAGCTGGAATCATCACAGGAGACAGTGATGCCTGTTTCAAACCATGCCTGAAATGTTTGAGTAATAGATCATTTAAACATCATAGGAGCCATTGAAATCGAACAATGGATTCCAAATGCTTGCACAAGATGAATTCTTTTATATCAGATACCTGGTAATAACGAACAATGTGTTGATGCTGCAACCGGGAAAGTGTGGCAACTTCCCTGAATAAATGAAAGAAGAAACTTCTTGAAATAACACAATGTCAAGTATTTAGCGAAAAATAAAGATTTTGATTTTGGTATTCAGTAAAAGGAACTCTGCAACAAGCAGTTTCTACTGACATATAGAGCATGTGATGGACAACGATAAATACTGACAATGGCTAGCATGAAACATCAAAGAGGATTATGTGAACATGCAGAAGGAATAAGATACAAAATAAGAACAAGAATCATATCAGAAGGTAATGTGGGTACTACCACATGCTTATTCATGATCACGAAACCATCTCATCAATAATCCCTTGGGAAATGGAAATGCATAAGAAAATCCGCATAGGGCTCATTACTTATATTGCACAGTTAATACACCAAGAAGCACAAAAGCTTTTTCTCTTTTTCCCCTCACATACCAAGTCACAGCCAAAGTATCAAATTAATCATGAAGAGACTATATAACAAACCTTGCTTTGCATGTATAACAGAAACAAATGAAAAGTTGTAGGAACACTAGATTGTACGAAAGAAGAGAAGAAAGATATGGAAGAGAGTGTGCCTGTGTGTGTGTGTGTAAACATGAAACTGAAGATATAACCAAGATGGAAAAAGAAAATCAGCATAGCAGGAGCCATGTAGGTTATAGGAGGAACAGTCCCAGAAATGTTAAATTAGATAAGGCCAACTAGCTTCCAAGTACAAACACTGCTGAGCTGCGTAAGAACAAAAGCAGACTAATCTATCTTCTATCTATATCTATATATCGATATCTATCTATCTATCTATATATATATATTCTATCTTAAAGGCATGAACTCCCTAACTTGAATGTTAAATTACTAAAACACCCCAACTTAAAACACCCAAATTAGTACATCTTTTATATTTTATATTGTATTACATTTATTTATTTATTTATATTATAAAATATATTAAAAGCAGACACGTTTTCATATTGAAGGGTTGTGACTTTTTTTGAAAGGTTGTGACCTTTTCAAAAAGTTGTGACTTTTCTGTAGGGTTGTGCCTTTTCTGATTAGGAACAATAAGCACTTATTCATACTACCCTTTATTGTTTATAAATAGAGGGGTTCCCTCACATTTTTAAACTACGAATTTCCTAAGTTTTCTATTCTTCTTCTTCAAACACACAATTTAGTGCATCTTCTATATTTCATATCATATTATATTTATTTATTATATATTATATATTTATATTATATTAAAAGAAGACACCTTTACACATTAAAGGGTTGTGACTTTTCCAAAGGATTTTCATTTTTCCAAAGAGTTGTGACTTTTCTAAAAAGTTGTGACTTTTTCGATGAGTTTTGACCTTTCTGAAGGGCTGTGACTTTTCTAAAGGTTTATGACTTTTTTGAGAACATGTTCATACTAACTACAAATTTTCTAAGTTTTCTATTCTTCTTAAAACACCCAATTTAGTACATATTCTATATTTCATACTATATTTATTTATATTATAAAATATACTTAAAGAAGACACATTTTCACATTGAAGGATTGTGACTTTTCTGATGTATTCTGATTTTTTCAAAGGGTTGTGAATTTTCCAAAGGATTGTGCCTTTCATGATAAGTCATAATAAGCACATATTCATACTATTCTTTGTTTTCTATAAACAGAGGGGTTCCCTCACATTTTAAACTACGAATTTCCTAAGTTTTCTATTCTTCTTCTTAAAACACCCAATTTAGCACATCTTTTATATATATATATATTAAAAGCAGGCATCTTTTCTAAAGAGTTGTGACTTTTTCGAAGGTTTGTGATTTTTTTTAAAGAGTTGTGACCTTTCTGAAGGGTTGTGACTTCTCCGAATGATTGTGATTTTTCTTAACACATGTTCATACTACCATTTGTTGGCTATAAATAGAGGGGTTCTCTCACAGTTTTAAACGATGAAATATCTAAGTTTTCTATTCTTCTTCTTCTTAAAACACCCAATTTTGCACATATTCTATATTTCATACTATATTTATTTATTTATATATTGTATTATAACATATATTAAAAGAAAACACGCATTCACATTGAAGGAATGTGACTTTTTCCAAGAGTTGTGACTTTTCTGAAGGGTTCTGACTTTTCCAAAGAGTTGTGATTTTTTCAAAAAGTTTTGACTTTTCTAAAGGGTTGTTACTTTTACAAAGAGTTGTGACTTTTCCGAAGGCTTGTAACTTTTCAGAAAAGTTGTGACTTTTTCAAAGGGTTGAGGCTTTCCCTAAGAGTTGTGACTTTTTCAAAGAGTTGTGACTTTTCCAATGAGTTGTGATCTAGCTAAAGGGTTGGGACTTTTCTGAGGCACACTAATCACATGTTCATCCTATTCTATGTTGGTTACAAATAGAGGGATTCTCTCACATTTTTAAACTACAAATTGTCTAAGTTTTCTATTTTTCTTCTTCTTCTTAAAACACTAAATTCAGTCATATTTTATATTGCATATTACATTTTTTATTTATATTATATATATTATATTAAACGAAGACACCTTTTCACATTGAAGGGTTATGACTTTTCCGAAAGGTTGTGACATTTTTAAAGAGTTGTGACTTTTTTGAAGGATCGTCACTTTTCAAAGAGTTGTGACTTTTTCGATGAATTGTGACATTTCTGAAGGGTCGTGACTTTTCTGATAAGGCACAATAAGCACATGTTCATTCTACTCTTTGTTGGCTATAAGTAGAGGGTGCCCTCACATTTTTAAACTACGAATTTTCTAAGTTTTCTATTCTTCTTCTAAAAACACCAAATTTAGTAAATATACTATATTTCATATTAGATTATATTTATTTATTTATATATTATATTATATTACATTAAAAACAGACACCTTTTTACATTGAAGGATTGTGACTTTTACAAAGGGTTATAACTTTTTCAAAGAGTTATGACTGTTCTGATGAATTGTGACATTTCCAAAAGATTGTGACTTTTTTGATAAGGCGTAATTAGCACATATTCGTACTACCCTTTTGGCTATAAATTCAAGGGTTTCCTCACATTTTTAAACTACGAATTTGCTCAGATTTCTATTCTTATTCAAGTGTTATTTGTAGTCATTCAGTGAGTTAAAAGTTCAGTGGAATTGGAACACCCCCTAACTTGAATGTTAAATTAATATAGTACTCAAACTGAAGACACTCAATTTATTATATCTTTTATATTTTATTTATATTTATTTATATTGTACTAAAAGTTGGAACTCCAATAATACAACAATAACTAAGCAATGAATTATAGGGGAGGGAGGAGAAGGTATATTTAATAGGTGTAATTAAGAGATTGTAAGTCTCTTTTTTATTTTTACACATCACAATTGATTTTAAAATGAGAAAACTGTCAAAAAGAAGGAAATGTAATTGGAGGTTATAGAGAACTGTCACGTCACCTTATCTATATCTAAGTTTTATATTATATTTTATATTATAAATAGAATAGATATAAATGTTACTGGGATATTGATTTCACAAATTTCAATATGGACACACTTAGTAATCATAAGAAAGTTTACATCAATTATTCATATAAACTTATACTTTTTATCTCATTTATAATTGTTTACTTAAATAATTGGTTTAATAATATTGACATTATTTTAAAAAAAGTGTACTACATGATTTGATATGTGCAATGCATGTGTATCAAAAATAGTATAAAAGAAAACAGACAGTCAAGAAGTAAGTGATTGACACCTATAAAGCTCACTTAACCTACCTAAAACCAAGCATTGGGGGATGCTCCCAAACAACCGATACCATCATATATAAACCATTCATGTGATCGATAGCTAAGAAGTGAGATACTAACACTTGGAGCCTACAAGCCTTTCACCTCCAGTAAGTTCTTTCAAAGAATTTCTTAATACTTTATTTAAATTGTCTATTTAAAAAAGCTAATTTATGATTTTTTTATGACAAGGGAAACCCACAGCCGCTACTCTTTGGATGCGCACAGGTAATTTATGATGTCATATATAAAATATTTAATTAGTTTGTTATAATCTATGTAAAATATGTATAAAACAAAACTATACGTAGGACTCAAATTTTCCTCATCTGTGAGAATGACTCACCTCTTTATGTAATATTTTTATAGATTGACCATGCTAGTTGAATATTGAAAGTTTTCCATCAAATCTTCATGCTCGGAAGGATATGAAGTAACTGGAGATCGAACCCTCTAATTTTGCTCCCTTTAAAATGCATATTTCCAAGTATTTGATGTAATTTGCATATTTCAAGTGTTTGGTGACCTTTTGCAAATTGTATGTGGGGACAAGCATGTGCTTGCATTGCTTAGTTATGAATATTATCAAATGATATGTTGACTATGCAAATTACATTCTTTAGACTACTCTATGTTTTTCTGACGTTACTTTGATTTCAAAAGTGATTTTTTACATGTGTACACATGTTTATAAATAATTTAAAATGCTTATGTGTAAACAAAAGGCGTTATGCTAAATGAATGTTGGACGGCCCAAAGCCTTATAAAATTATGTTTTTTCAGGAGATACTATAGGCATCTAAGTTAGGTGTTCGCCTTCTGTTAAAGGACACTTTCATCCCCGAATCTGCTATGGCTGTTATTTTGATTTTCCATTCATAAAATTGTAATATTTTCTTAAAGCTTGTTAGTTATGAAAATTGCCCAAAGTTTTCTACTTATGGTTGAAGTCTGGCAAGAACTTGTGGCTGGCAATCCAATGTGCATATTACATCAGAACCTTTAAAGGACTATCAAAGAATGAGTGTTTGGTCAAGACAGACATTTGGAGATACATATGAGGAGCCTAAGAGGGTGGAGAAACAGATTGCTGATTTGGAAATGGCTCTGATATCCAATAATTTTCTTGGTCAAAGGGTTGCCTTGAATGAGGCTAAGGCCAAATATGTTCACTTCCTGAAGTTGCAAGATTCAGTCCTCAGACAGAAGGCTAAGGCAAGTTGGCTGAAGGATGGTGACAAAAAAGAAGGAAACAGATCGGGTGTGTGAGGTTTTGTTATTAAATTCGAGTTTAGATCTTGTGGTAGGTTGGATCTTTAGATAGGATGTGGGTGGGTCATTTGATTTGATATTTGGTTGACAAAAAAGAAGGAAACAGATCGGGTGTGTGAGGTTTTGTTATTAAATTCGAGTTTAGATCTTGTGGTAGGTTGGATCTTTAGATAGGATGTGGGTGGGTCATTTGATTTGATATTTGGTTGACAAAAAAGAAGGAAACAGATCGGGTGTGTGAGGTTTTGTTATTAAATTCGAGTTTAGATCTTGTGGTAGGTTGGATCTTTAGATAGGATGTGGGTGGGTCATTTGATTTGATATTTGGTTGACAAAAAAGAAGGAAACAGATCGGGTGTGTGAGGTTTTGTTATTAAATTCGAGTTTAGATCTTGTGGTAGGTTGGATCTTTAGATAGGATGTGGGTGGGTCATTTGATTTGATATTTGGTTGACAAAAAAGAAGGAAACAGATCGGGTGTGTGAGGTTTTGTTATTAAATTCGAGTTTAGATCTTGTGGTAGGTTGGATCTTTAGATAGGATGTGGGTGGGTCATTTGATTTGATATTTGGTT